>JAVIWB010001732.1:0-25361 GCA_031893035.1 Dermolepida albohirtum
TCTAAGGTCGCTAATAACTTCGGAACGAGAAGAGATACAATGTTCTGGTTTGAAGCAGCGTAACAGTCGTGTCACAATCTATAAGTACACACCTAAAAACAATCACTTTTGAAAGTCAGTTTCCGCCTAACGCTACATGTGAGCTCTGTCTGATGGCGTTCTAAGGTCGCTAATAACTTCGGAACGAGAAGAGATACAATGTTCTGGTTTGAAGCAGCGTAACAGTCGTGTCACAATCTATAAGTACACACCTAAAAAACAATCACTTTTGAAAGTCAGTTTCCGCCTAACGCTACATGTGAGCTCTGTCTGATGGCGTTCTAAGGTCGCTAATAACTTCGGAACGAGAAGAGATACAATGTTCTGGTTTGAAGCAGCGTAACAGTCGTGTCACAATCTATAAGTACACACCTAAAAAACAATCACTTTTGAAAGTCAGTTTCCGCCTAACGCTACATGTGAGCTCTGTCTGATGGCGTTCTAAGGTCGCTAATAACTTCGGAACGAGAAGAGATACAATGTTCTGGTTTGAAGCAGCGTAACAGTCGTGTCACAATCTATAAGTACACACCTAAAAAACAATCACTTTTGAAAGTCAGTTTCCGCCTAACGCTACATGTGAGCTCTGTCTGATGGCGTTCTAAGGTCGCTAATAACTTCGGAACGAGAAGAGATACAATGTTCTGGTTTGAAGCAGCGTAACAGTCGTGTCACAATCTATAAGTACACACCTAAAAAACAATCACTTTTGAAAGTCAGTTTCCGCCTAACGCTACATGTGAGCTCTGTCTGATGGCGTTCTAAGGTCGCTAATAACTTCGGAACGAGAAGAGATACAATGTTCTGGTTTGAAGCAGCGTAACAGTCGTGTCACAATCTATAAGTACACACACAATCACTTTTGAAAGTCAAAACAAGCTCTGCCTGATGGCGTTCTAAGGTCGCTAATAACTTCGGAACGAGAAGAGATACAATGTTCTGGTTTGAAGCAGCGTAACAGTCGTGTCACAATCTATAAGTACACACCTAAAAAACAATCACTTTTGAAAGTCAGTTTCCGCCTAACGCTACATGTGAGCTCTGTCTGATGGCGTTCTAAGGTCGCTAATAACTTCGGAACGAGAAGAGATACAATGTTCTGGTTTGAAGCAGCGTAACAGTCGTGTCACAATCTATAAGCACACACCTAAAAAACAATCACTTTTGAAAGTCAGTTTCCGCCTAACGCTACATGTGAGCTCTGTCTGATGGCGTTCTAAGGTCGCTAATAACTTCGGAACGAGAAGAGATACAATGTTCTGGTTTGAAGCAGCGTAACAGTCGTGTCACAATCTATAAGTACACACCTAAAAAACAATCACTTTTGAAGTCAGTTTCCGCCTAACGCTACATGTGAGCTCTGCCTGATGGCGTTCTAAGGTCGCTAATAACTTCGGAACGAGAAGAGATAAAATGTTCTGGTTTGAAGCAGCGTAACAGTCGTGTCACAATCTATAAGTACACAGACCTAAAAAACAATCACTTTTGAAAGTCAGTTTCCGCCTAACGCTACATGTGAGCTCTGTCTGATGGCGTTCTAAGGTCGCTAATAACTTCGGAACGAGAAGAGATACAATGTTCTGGTTTGAAGCAGCGTAACAGTCGTGTCACAATCTATAAGTACACACCTAAAAACAATCACTTTTGAAAGTCAGTTTCCGCCTAACGCTACATGTGAGCTCTGTCTGATGGCGTTCTAAGGTCGCTAATAACTTCGGAACGAGAAGAGATACAATGTTCTGGTTTGAAGCAGCGTAACAGTCGTGTCACAATCTATAAGCACACACCTAAAAAACTATCACTTTTGAAAGTCAGTTTCCGCCTAACGCTACATGTGAGCTCTGTCTGATGGCGTTCTAAGGTCGCTAATAACTTCGGAACGAGAAGAGATACAATGTTCTGGTTTGAAGCAGCGTAACAGTCGTGTCACAATCTATAAGTACACACCTAAAAAACAATCACTTTTGAAAGTCAGTTTCCGCCTAACGCTACATGTGAGCTCTGTCTGATGGCGTTCTGAGGTCGCTAATAACTTCGGAACGAGAAGAGATACAATGTTCTGGTTTGAAGCAGCGTAACAGTCGTGTCACAATCTATAAGCACACACCTAAAAAACAATCACTTTTGAAAGTCAGTTTCCGCCTAACGCTACATGTGAGCTCTGTCTGATGGCGTTCTAAGTTCGCTAATAACTTCGGAACGAGAAGAGATACAATGTTCTGGTTTGAAGCAGCGTAACAGTCGTGTCACAATCTATAAGTACACACCTAAAAAACAATCACTTTTGAAAGTCAGTTTCCGCCTAACGCTACATGTGAGCTCTGTCTGATGGCGTTCTAAGGTCGCTAATAACTTCGGAACGAGAAGAGATACAATGTTCTGGTTTGAAGCAGCGTAACAGTCGTGTCACAATCTATAAGCACACACCTAAAAAACAATCACTTTTGAAAGTCAGTTTCCGCCTAACGCTACATGTGAGCTCTGTCTGATGGCGTTCTAAGGTCGCTAATAACTTCTAACGAGAAGAGATACAATGTTCTGGTTTGAAGCAGCGTAACAGTCGTGTCACAATCTATAAGTACACACCTAAAAAACAATCACTTTTGAAAGTCAGTTTCCGCCTAACGCTACATGTGAGCTCTGCCTGATGGCGTTCTAAGGTCGCTAATAACTTCGGAACGAGAAGAGATACAATGTTCTGGTTTGAAGCAGCGTAACAGTCGTGTCACAATCTATAAGCACACACCTAAAAAACAATCACTTTTGAAAGTCAGTTTCCGCCTAACGCTACATGTGAGCTCTGTCTGATGGCGTTCTAAGGTCGCTAATAACTTCGGAACGAGAAGAGATACAATGTTCTGGTTTGAAGCAGCGTAACAGTCGTGTCACAATCTATAAGCACACACCTAAAAAACAATCACTTTTGAAAGTCAGTTTCCGCCTAACGCTACATGTGAGCTCTGTCTGATGGCGTTCTAAGGTCGCTAATAACTTCGGAACGAGAAGAGATACAATGTTCTGGTTTGAAGCAGCGTAACAGTCGTGTCACAATCTATAAGTACACACCTAAAAAACAATCACTTTTGAAGGTCAGTTTCCGCCTAACGCTACATGTGAGCTCTGTCTGATGGCGTTCTAAGGTCGTTAATAACTTCGGAACGAGAAGAGATACAATGTTCTGGTTTGAAGCAGCGTAACAGTCGTGTCACAATCTATAAGTACACACCTAAAAAACAATCACTTTTGAAGTCAGTTAGATACAATGTTCTGGTTTGAAGCAGCGTAACAGTCGTGTCACAATCTATAAGTACACACCTAAAAAACAATCACTTTTGAAAGTCAGTTTCCGACTAACGCTACATGTGAGCTCTGTCTGATGGCGTTCTAAGGTCGCTAATAACTTCGGAACGAGAAGAGATACAATGTTCTGGTTTGAAGCAGCGTAACAGTCGTGTCACAATCTATAAGTACACACCTAAAAAACAATCACTTTTGAAAGTCAGTTTCCGACTAACGCTACATGTGAGCTCTGTCTGATGGCGTTCTAAGGTCGCTAATAACTTCGGAACGAGAAGAGATACAATGTTCTGGTTTGAAGCAGCGTAACAGTCGTGTCACAATCTATAAGTACACACCTAAAAAACAATCACTTTTGAAAGTCAGTTTCCGACTAACGCTACATGTGAGCTCTGTCTGATGGCGTTCTAAGGTCGCTAATAACTTCGGAACGAGAAGAGATACAATGTTCTGGTTTGAAGCAGCGTAACAGTCGTGTCACAATCTATAAGTACACACCTAAAAAACAATCACTTTTGAAAGTCAGTTTCCGACTAACGCTACATGTGAGCTCTGTCTGATGGCGTTCTAAGGTCGCTAATAACTTCGGAACGAGAAGAGATACAATGTTCTGGTTTGAAGCAGCGTAACAGTCGTGTCACAATCTATAAGTACACACCTAAAAAACAATCACTTTTGAAAGTCAGTTTCCGACTAACGCTACATGTGAGCTCTGTCTGATGGCGTTCTAAGGTCGCTAATAACTTCGGAACGAGAAGAGATACAATGTTCTGGTTTGAAGCAGCGTAACAGTCGTGTCACAATCTATAAGTACACACCTAAAAAACAATCACTTTTGAAAGTCAGTTTCCCGACTAACGCTACATGTGAGCTCTGTCTTATGGCGTTCTAAGGTTGCTAATAACTTCGGAACGAGAAGAGATACAATGTTCTGGTTTGAAGCAGCGTAACAGTCGTGTCACAATCTATAAGTACACACCTAAAAAACAATCACTTTTGAAAGTCAGTTTCCGCCTAACGCTACATGTGAGCTCTGTCTGATGGCGTTCTAAGGTCGCTAATAACTTCGGAACGAGAAGAGATACAATGTTCTGGTTTGAAGCAGCGTAACAGTCGTGTCACAATCTATAAGTACACACCTAAAAAACAATCACTTTTGAAAGTCAGTTTCCGACTAACGCTACATGTGAGCTCTGTCTGATGGCGTTCTAAGGTCGCTAATAACTTCGGAACGAGAAGAGATACAATGTTCTGGTTTGAAGCAGCGTAACAGTCGTGTCACAATCTATAAGTACACACCTAAAAAACAATCACTTTTGAAAGTCAGTTTCCGCCTAACGCTACATGTGAGCTCTGTCTGATGGCGTTCTAAGGTCGCTAATAACTTCGGAACGAGAAGAGATACAATGTTCTGGTTTGAAGCAGCGTAACAGTCGTGTCACAATCTATAAGTACACACCTAAAAAACAATCACTTTTGAAAGTCAGTTTCCGACTAACGCTACATGTGAGCTCTGTCTGATGGCGTTCTAAGGTCGCTAATAACTTCGGAACGAGAAGAGATACAATGTTCTGGTTTGAAGCAGCGTAACAGTCGTGTCACAATCTATAAGTACACACCTAAAAAACAATCACTTTTGAAAGTCAGTTTCCGCCTAACGCTACATGTGAGCTCTGTCTGATGGCGTTCTAAGGTCGCTAATAACTTCGGAACGAGAAGAGATACAATGTTCTGGTTTGAAGCAGCGTAACAGTCGTGTCACAATCTATAAGTACACACCTAAAAAACAATCACTTTTGAAAGTCAGTTTCCGCCTAACGCTACATGTGAGCTCTGTCTGATGGCGTTCTAAGGTCGCTAATAACTTCGGAACGAGAAGAGATACAATGTTCTGGTTTGAAGCAGCGTAACAGTCGTGTCACAATCTATAAGTACACACCTAAAAAACAATCACTTTTGAAAGTCAGTTTCCGACTAACGCTACATGTGAGCTCTGTCTGATGGCGTTCTAAGGTTGCTAATAACTTCGGAACGAGAAGAGATACAATGTTCTGGTTTGAAGCAGCGTAACAGTCGTGTCACAATCTATAAGTACACACCTAAAAAACAATCACTTTTGAAAGTCAGTTTCCACCTAACGCTACATGTGAGCTCTGTCTGATGGCGTTCTAAGGTCGCTAATAACTTCGGAACGAGAAGAGATACAATGTTCTGGTTTGAAGCAGCGTAACAGTCGTGTCACAATCTATAAGTACACACCTAAAAAACAATCACTTTTGAAAGTCAGTTTCCGACTAACGCTACATGTGAGCTCTGTCTGATGGCGTTCTAAGGTCGCTAATAACTTCGGAACGAGAAGAGATACAATGTTCTGGTTTGAAGCAGCGTAACAGTCGTGTCACAATCTATAAGTACACACCTAAAAAACAATCACTTTTGAAAGTCAGTTTCCGACTAACGCTACATGTGAGCTCTGTCTGATGGCGTTCTAAGGTCGCTAATAACTTCGGAACGAGAAGAGATACAATGTTCTGGTTTGAAGCAGCGTAACAGTCGTGTCACAATCTATAAGTACACACCTAAAAAACAATCACTTTTGAAAGTCAGTTTCCGCCTAACGCTACATGTGAGCTCTGTCTGATGGCGTTCTAAGGTCGCTAATAACTTCGGAACGAGAAGAGATACAATGTTCTGGTTTGAAGCAGCGTAACAGTCGTGTCACAATCTATAAGTACACACCTAAAAAACAATCACTTTTGAAAGTCAGTTTCCGACTAACGCTACATGTGAGCTCTGTCTGATGGCGTTCTAAGGTCGCTAATAACTTCGGAACGAGAAGAGATACAATGTTCTGGTTTGAAGCAGCGTAACAGTCGTGTCACAATCTATAAGTACACACCTAAAAAACAATCACTTTTGAAAGTCAGTTTCCGACTAACGCTACATGTGAGCTCTGTCTGATGGCGTTCTAAGGTCGCTAATAACTTCGGAACGAGAAGAGATACAATGTTCTGGTTTGAAGCAGCGTAACAGTCGTGTCACAATCTATAAGTACACACCTAAAAAACAATCACTTTTGAAAGTCAGTTTCCGACTAACGCTACATGTGAGCTCTGTCTGATGGCGTTCTAAGGTCGCTAATAACTTCGGAACGAGAAGAGATACAATGTTCTGGTTTGAAGCAGCGTAACAGTCGTGTCACAATCTATAAGTACACACCTAAAAAACAATCACTTTTGAAAGTCAGTTTCCGACTAACGCTACATGTGAGCTCTGTCTGATGGCGTTCTAAGGTCGCTAATAACTTCGGAACGAGAAGAGATACAATGTTCTGGTTTGAAGCAGCGTAACAGTCGTGTCACAATCTATAAGTACACACCTAAAAAACAATCACTTTTGAAAGTCAGTTTCCGACTAACGCTACATGTGAGCTCTGTCTGATGGCGTTCTAAGGTCGCTAATAACTTCGGAACGAGAAGAGATACAATGTTCTGGTTTGAAGCAGCGTAACAGTCGTGTCACAATCTATAAGTACACACCTAAAAAACAATCACTTTTGAAAGTCAGTTTCCGACTAACGCTACATGTGAGCTCTGTCTGATGGCGTTCTAAGGTCGCTAATAACTTCGGAACGAGAAGAGATACAATGTTCTGGTTTGAAGCAGCGTAACAGTCGTGTCACAATCTATAAGTACACACCTAAAAAACAATCACTTTTGAAAGTCAGTTTCCCCTAACGCTACATGTGAGCTCTGTCTGATGGCGTTCTAAGGTCGCTAATAACTTCGGAACGAGAAGAGATACAATGTTCTGGTTTGAAGCAGCGTAACAGTCGTGTCACAATCTATAAGTACACACCTAAAAAACAATCACTTTTGAAAGTCAGTTTCCGCCTAACGCTACATGTGAGCTCTGTCTGATGGCGTTCTAAGGTCGCTAATAACTTCGGAACGAGAAGAGATACAATGTTCTGGTTTGAAGCGGCGTAACAGTCGTGTCACAATCTATAAGTACACACCTAAAAAACAATCACTTTTGAAAGTCAGTTTCCGACTAACGCTACATGTGAGCTCTGTCTGATGGCGTTCTAAGGTCGCTAATAACTTCGGAACGAGAAGAGATACAATGTTCTGGTTTGAAGCAGCGTAACAGTCGTGTCACAATCTATAAGTACACACCTAAAAAACAATCACTTTTGAAAGTCAGTTTCCGACTAACGCTACATGTGAGCTCTGTCTGATGGCGTTCTAAGGTCGCTAATAACTTCGGAACGAGAAGAGATACAATGTTCTGGTTTGAAGCAGCGTAACAGTCGTGTCACAATCTATAAGTACACACCTAAAAAACAATCACTTTTGAAAGTCAGTTTCCGCCTAACGCTACATGTGAGCTCTGTCTGATGGCGTTCTAAGGTCGCTAATAACTTCGGAACGAGAAGAGATACAATGTTCTGGTTTGAAGCAGCGTAACAGTCGTGTCACAATCTATAAGTACACACCTAAAAAACAATCACTTTTGAAAGTCAGTTTCCGCCTAACGCTACATGTGAGCTCTGTCTGATGGCGTTCTAAGGTCGCTAATAACTTCGGAACGAGAAGAGATACAATGTTCTGGTTTGAAGCAGCGTAACAGTCGTGTCACAATCTATAAGTACACACCTAAAAAACAATCACTTTTGAAAGTCAGTTTCCGACTAACGCTACATGTGAGCTCTGTCTGATGGCGTTCTAAGGTCGCTAATAACTTCGGAACGAGAAGAGATACAATGTTCTGGTTTGAAGCAGCGTAACAGTCGTGTCACAATCTATAAGTACACACCTAAAAAACAATCACTTTTGAAAGTCAGTTTCCGCCTAACGCTACATGTGAGCTCTGTCTGATGGCGTTCTAAGGTCGCTAATAACTTCGGAACGAGAAGAGATACAATGTTCTGGTTTGAAGCAGCGTAACAGTCGTGTCACAATCTATAAGTACACACCTAAAAAACAATCACTTTTGAAAGTCAGTTTCCGCCTAACGCTACATGTGAGCTCTGTCTGATGGCGTTCTAAGGTCGCTAATAACTTCGGAACGAGAAGAGATACAATGTTCTGGTTTGAAGCAGCGTAACAGTCGTGTCACAATCTATAAGTACACACCTAAAAAACAATCACTTTTGAAAGTCAGTTTCCGCCTAACGCTACATGTGAGCTCTGTCTGATGGCGTTCTAAGGTCGCTAATAACTTCGGAACGAGAAGAGATACAATGTTCTGGTTTGAAGCAGCGTAACAGTCGTGTCACAATCTATAAGTACACACCTAAAAAACAATCACTTTTGAAAGTCAGTTTCCGCCTAACGCTACATGTGAGCTCTGTCTGATGGCGTTCTAAGGTCGCTAATAACTTCGGAACGAGAAGAGATACAATGTTCTGGTTTGAAGCAGCGTAACAGTCGTGTCACAATCTATAAGTACACACCTAAAAAACAATCACTTTTGAAAGTCAGTTTCCGCCTAACGCTACATGTGAGCTCTGTCTGATGGCGTTCTAAGGTCGCTAATAACTTCGGAACGAGAAGAGATACAATGTTCTGGTTTGAAGCAGCGTAACAGTCGTGTCACAATCTATAAGTACACACCTAAAAAACAATCACTTTTGAAAGTCAGTTTCCGACTAACGCTACATGTGAGCTCTGTCTGATGGCGTTCTAAGGTCGCTAATAACTTCGGAACGAGAAGAGATACAATGTTCTGGTTTGAAGCAGCGTAACAGTCGTGTCACAATCTATAAGTACACACCTAAAAAACAATCACTTTTGAAAGTCAGTTTCCGCCTAACGCTACATGTGAGCTCTGTCTGATGGCGTTCTAAGGTCGCTAATAACTTCGGAACGAGAAGAGATACAATGTTCTGGTTTGAAGCAGCGTAACAGTCGTGTCACAATCTATAAGTACACACCTAAAAAACAATCACTTTTGAAAGTCAGTTTCCGCCTAACGCTACATGTGAGCTCTGTCTGATGGCGTTCTAAGGTCGCTAATAACTTCGGAACGAGAAGAGATACAATGTTCTGGTTTGAAGCAGCGTAACAGTCGTGTCACAATCTATAAGTACACACCTAAAAAACAATCACTTTTGAAAGTCAGTTTCCGCCTAACGCTACATGTGAGCTCTGTCTGATGGCGTTCTAAGGTCGCTAATAACTTCGGAACGAGAAGAGATACAATGTTCTGGTTTGAAGCAGCGTAACAGTCGTGTCACAATCTATAAGTACACACCTAAAAAACAATCACTTTTGAAAGTCAGTTTCCGCCTAACGCTACATGTGAGCTCTGTCTGATGGCGTTCTAAGGTCGCTAATAACTTCGGAACGAGAAGAGATACAATGTTCTGGTTTGAAGCAGCGTAACAGTCGTGTCACAATCTATAAGTACACACCTAAAAAACAATCACTTTTGAAAGTCAGTTTCCGCCTAACGCTACATGTGAGCTCTGTCTGATGGCGTTCTAAGGTCGCTAATAACTTCGGAACGAGAAGAGATACAATGTTCTGGTTTGAAGCAGCGTAACAGTCGTGTCACAATCTATAAGTACACACCTAAAAAACAATCACTTTTGAAAGTCAGTTTCCGCCTAACGCTACATGTGAGCTCTGTCTGATGGCGTTCTAAGGTCGCTAATAACTTCGGAACGAGAAGAGATACAATGTTCTGGTTTGAAGCAGCGTAACAGTCGTGTCACAATCTATAAGTACACACCTAAAAAACAATCACTTTTGAAAGTCAGTTTCCGCCTAACGCTACATGTGAGCTCTGTCTGATGGCGTTCTAAGGTCGCTAATAACTTCGGAACGAGAAGAGATACAATGTTCTGGTTTGAAGCAGCGTAACAGTCGTGTCACAATCTATAAGTACACACCTAAAAAACAATCACTTTTGAAAGTCAGTTTCCGCCTAACGCTACATGTGAGCTCTGTCTGATGGCGTTCTAAGGTCGCTAATAACTTCGGAACGAGAAGAGATACAATGTTCTGGTTTGAAGCAGCGTAACAGTCGTGTCACAATCTATAAGTACACACCTAAAAAACAATCACTTTTGAAAGTCAGTTTCCGCCTAACGCTACATGTGAGCTCTGTCTGATGGCGTTCTAAGGTCGCTAATAACTTCGGAACGAGAAGAGATACAATGTTCTGGTTTGAAGCAGCGTAACAGTCGTGTCACAATCTATAAGTACACACCTAAAAAACAATCACTTTTGAAAGTCAGTTTCCGCCTAACGCTACATGTGAGCTCTGTCTGATGGCGTTCTAAGGTCGCTAATAACTTCGGAACGAGAAGAGATACAATGTTCTGGTTTGAAGCAGCGTAACAGTCGTGTCACAATCTATAAGTACACACCTAAAAAACAATCACTTTTGAAAGTCAGTTTCCGCCTAACGCTACATGTGAGCTCTGTCTGATGGCGTTCTAAGGTCGCTAATAACTTCGGAACGAGAAGAGATACAATGTTCTGGTTTGAAGCAGCGTAACAGTCGTGTCACAATCTATAAGTACACACCTAAAAAACAATCACTTTTGAAAGTCAGTTTCCGCCTAACGCTACATGTGAGCTCTGTCTGATGGCGTTCTAAGGTCGCTAATAACTTCGGAACGAGAAGAGATACAATGTTCTGGTTTGAAGCAGCGTAACAGTCGTGTCACAATCTATAAGTACACACCTAAAAAACAATCACTTTTGAAAGTCAGTTTCCGCCTAACGCTACATGTGAGCTCTGTCTGATGGCGTTCTAAGGTCGCTAATAACTTCGGAACGAGAAGAGATACAATGTTCTGGTTTGAAGCAGCGTAACAGTCGTGTCACAATCTATAAGTACACACCTAAAAAACAATCACTTTTGAAAGTCAGTTTCCGCCTAACGCTACATGTGAGCTCTGTCTGATGGCGTTCTAAGGTCGCTAATAACTTCGGAACGAGAAGAGATACAATGTTCTGGTTTGAAGCAGCGTAACAGTCGTGTCACAATCTATAAGTACACACCTAAAAAACAATCACTTTTGAAAGTCAGTTTCCGCCTAACGCTACATGTGAGCTCTGTCTGATGGCGTTCTAAGGTCGCTAATAACTTCGGAACGAGAAGAGATACAATGTTCTGGTTTGAAGCAGCGTAACAGTCGTGTCACAATCTATAAGTACACACCTAAAAAACAATCACTTTTGAAAGTCAGTTTCCGCCTAACGCTACATGTGAGCTCTGTCTGATGGCGTTCTAAGGTCGCTAATAACTTCGGAACGAGAAGAGATACAATGTTCTGGTTTGAAGCAGCGTAACAGTCGTGTCACAATCTATAAGTACACACCTAAAAAACAATCACTTTTGAAAGTCAGTTTCCGCCTAACGCTACATGTGAGCTCTGTCTGATGGCGTTCTAAGGTCGCTAATAACTTCGGAACGAGAAGAGATACAATGTTCTGGTTTGAAGCAGCGTAACAGTCGTGTCACAATCTATAAGTACACACCTAAAAAACAATCACTTTTGAAAGTCAGTTTCCGCCTAACGCTACATGTGAGCTCTGTCTGATGGCGTTCTAAGGTCGCTAATAACTTCGGAACGAGAAGAGATACAATGTTCTGGTTTGAAGCAGCGTAACAGTCGTGTCACAATCTATAAGTACACACCTAAAAAACAATCACTTTTGAAAGTCAGTTTCCGCCTAACGCTACATGTGAGCTCTGTCTGATGGCGTTCTAAGGTCGCTAATAACTTCGGAACGAGAAGAGATACAATGTTCTGGTTTGAAGCAGCGTAACAGTCGTGTCACAATCTATAAGTACACACCTAAAAAACAATCACTTTTGAAAGTCAGTTTCCGCCTAACGCTACATGTGAGCTCTGTCTGATGGCGTTCTAAGGTCGCTAATAACTTCGGAACGAGAAGAGATACAATGTTCTGGTTTGAAGCAGCGTAACAGTCGTGTCACAATCTATAAGTACACACCTAAAAAACAATCACTTTTGAAAGTCAGTTTCCGCCTAACGCTACATGTGAGCTCTGTCTGATGGCGTTCTAAGGTCGCTAATAACTTCGGAACGAGAAGAGATACAATGTTCTGGTTTGAAGCAGCGTAACAGTCGTGTCACAATCTATAAGTACACACCTAAAAAACAATCACTTTTGAAAGTCAGTTTCCGCCTAACGCTACATGTGAGCTCTGTCTGATGGCGTTCTAAGGTCGCTAATAACTTCGGAACGAGAAGAGATACAATGTTCTGGTTTGAAGCAGCGTAACAGTCGTGTCACAATCTATAAGTACACACCTAAAAAACAATCACTTTTGAAAGTCAGTTTCCGCCTAACGCTACATGTGAGCTCTGTCTGATGGCGTTCTAAGGTCGCTAATAACTTCGGAACGAGAAGAGATACAATGTTCTGGTTTGAAGCAGCGTAACAGTCGTGTCACAATCTATAAGTACACACCTAAAAAACAATCACTTTTGAAAGTCAGTTTCCGCCTAACGCTACATGTGAGCTCTGTCTGATGGCGTTCTAAGGTCGCTAATAACTTCGGAACGAGAAGAGATACAATGTTCTGGTTTGAAGCAGCGTAACAGTCGTGTCACAATCTATAAGTACACACCTAAAAAACAATCACTTTTGAAAGTCAGTTTCCGCCTAACGCTACATGTGAGCTCTGTCTGATGGCGTTCTAAGGTCGCTAATAACTTCGGAACGAGAAGAGATACAATGTTCTGGTTTGAAGCAGCGTAACAGTCGTGTCACAATCTATAAGTACACACCTAAAAAACAATCACTTTTGAAAGTCAGTTTCCGCCTAACGCTACATGTGAGCTCTGTCTGATGGCGTTCTAAGGTCGCTAATAACTTCGGAACGAGAAGAGATACAATGTTCTGGTTTGAAGCAGCGTAACAGTCGTGTCACAATCTATAAGTACACACCTAAAAAACAATCACTTTTGAAAGTCAGTTTCCGCCTAACGCTACATGTGAGCTCTGTCTGATGGCGTTCTAAGGTCGCTAATAACTTCGGAACGAGAAGAGATACAATGTTCTGGTTTGAAGCAGCGTAACAGTCGTGTCACAATCTATAAGTACACACCTAAAAAACAATCACTTTTGAAAGTCAGTTTCCGCCTAACGCTACATGTGAGCTCTGTCTGATGGCGTTCTAAGGTCGCTAATAACTTCGGAACGAGAAGAGATACAATGTTCTGGTTTGAAGCAGCGTAACAGTCGTGTCACAATCTATAAGTACACACCTAAAAAACAATCACTTTTGAAAGTCAGTTTCCGCCTAACGCTACATGTGAGCTCTGTCTGATGGCGTTCTAAGGTCGCTAATAACTTCGGAACGAGAAGAGATACAATGTTCTGGTTTGAAGCAGCGTAACAGTCGTGTCACAATCTATAAGTACACACCTAAAAAACAATCACTTTTGAAAGTCAGTTTCCGCCTAACGCTACATGTGAGCTCTGTCTGATGGCGTTCTAAGGTCGCTAATAACTTCGGAACGAGAAGAGATACAATGTTCTGGTTTGAAGCAGCGTAACAGTCGTGTCACAATCTATAAGTACACACCTAAAAAACAATCACTTTTGAAAGTCAGTTTCCGCCTAACGCTACATGTGAGCTCTGTCTGATGGCGTTCTAAGGTCGCTAATAACTTCGGAACGAGAAGAGATACAATGTTCTGGTTTGAAGCAGCGTAACAGTCGTGTCACAATCTATAAGTACACACCTAAAAAACAATCACTTTTGAAAGTCAGTTTCCGCCTAACGCTACATGTGAGCTCTGTCTGATGGCGTTCTAAGGTCGCTAATAACTTCGGAACGAGAAGAGATACAATGTTCTGGTTTGAAGCAGCGTAACAGTCGTGTCACAATCTATAAGTACACACCTAAAAAACAATCACTTTTGAAAGTCAGTTTCCGCCTAACGCTACATGTGAGCTCTGTCTGATGGCGTTCTAAGGTCGCTAATAACTTCGGAACGAGAAGAGATACAATGTTCTGGTTTGAAGCAGCGTAACAGTCGTGTCACAATCTATAAGTACACACCTAAAAAACAATCACTTTTGAAAGTCAGTTTCCGCCTAACGCTACATGTGAGCTCTGTCTGATGGCGTTCTAAGGTCGCTAATAACTTCGGAACGAGAAGAGATACAATGTTCTGGTTTGAAGCAGCGTAACAGTCGTGTCACAATCTATAAGTACACACCTAAAAAACAATCACTTTTGAAAGTCAGTTTCCGCCTAACGCTACATGTGAGCTCTGTCTGATGGCGTTCTAAGGTCGCTAATAACTTCGGAACGAGAAGAGATACAATGTTCTGGTTTGAAGCAGCGTAACAGTCGTGTCACAATCTATAAGTACACACCTAAAAAACAATCACTTTTGAAAGTCAGTTTCCGCCTAACGCTACATGTGAGCTCTGTCTGATGGCGTTCTAAGGTCGCTAATAACTTCGGAACGAGAAGAGATACAATGTTCTGGTTTGAAGCAGCGTAACAGTCGTGTCACAATCTATAAGTACACACCTAAAAAACAATCACTTTTGAAAGTCAGTTTCCGCCTAACGCTACATGTGAGCTCTGTCTGATGGCGTTCTAAGGTCGCTAATAACTTCGGAACGAGAAGAGATACAATGTTCTGGTTTGAAGCAGCGTAACAGTCGTGTCACAATCTATAAGTACACACCTAAAAAACAATCACTTTTGAAAGTCAGTTTCCGCCTAACGCTACATGTGAGCTCTGTCTGATGGCGTTCTAAGGTCGCTAATAACTTCGGAACGAGAAGAGATACAATGTTCTGGTTTGAAGCAGCGTAACAGTCGTGTCACAATCTATAAGTACACACCTAAAAAACAATCACTTTTGAAAGTCAGTTTCCGCCTAACGCTACATGTGAGCTCTGCCTGATGGCGTTCTAAGGTCGCTAATAACTTCGGAACGAGAAGAGATACAATGTTCTGGTTTGAAGCAGCGTAACAGTCGTGTCACAATCTATAAGTACACACCTAAAAAACAATCACTTTTGAAAGTCAGTTTCCGCCTAACGCTACATGTGAGCTCTGTCTGATGGCGTTCTAAGGTCGCTAATAACTTCGGAACGAGAAGAGATACAATGTTCTGGTTTGAAGCAGCGTAACAGTCGTGTCACAATCTATAAGTACACACCTAAAAAACAATCACTTTTGAAAGTCAGTTTCCGCCTAACGCTACATGTGAGCTCTGTCTGATGGCGTTCTAAGGTCGCTAATAACTTCGGAACGAGAAGAGATACAATGTTCTGGTTTGAAGCAGCGTAACAGTCGTGTCACAATCTATAAGTACACACCTAAAAAACAATCACTTTTGAAAGTCAGTTTCCGCCTAACGCTACATGTGAGCTCTGTCTGATGGCGTTCTAAGGTCGCTAATAACTTCGGAACGAGAAGAGATACAATGTTCTGGTTTGAAGCAGCGTAACAGTCGTGTCACAATCTATAAGTACACACCTAAAAAACAATCACTTTTGAAAGTCAGTTTCCGCCTAACGCTACATGTGAGCTCTGTCTGATGGCGTTCTAAGGTCGCTAATAACTTCGGAACGAGAAGAGATACAATGTTCTGGTTTGAAGCAGCGTAACAGTCGTGTCACAATCTATAAGTACACACCTAAAAAACAATCACTTTTGAAAGTCAGTTTCCGCCTAACGCTACATGTGAGCTCTGTCTGATGGCGTTCTAAGGTCGCTAATAACTTCGGAACGAGAAGAGATACAATGTTCTGGTTTGAAGCAGCGTAACAGTCGTGTCACAATCTATAAGTACACACCTAAAAAACAATCACTTTTGAAAGTCAGTTTCCGCCTAACGCTACATGTGAGCTCTGTCTGATGGCGTTCTAAGGTCGCTAATAACTTCGGAACGAGAAGAGATACAATGTTCTGGTTTGAAGCAGCGTAACAGTCGTGTCACAATCTATAAGTACACACCTAAAAAACAATCACTTTTGAAAGTCAGTTTCCGCCTAACGCTACATGTGAGCTCTGTCTGATGGCGTTCTAAGGTCGCTAATAACTTCGGAACGAGAAGAGATACAATGTTCTGGTTTGAAGCAGCGTAACAGTCGTGTCACAATCTATAAGTACACACCTAAAAAACAATCACTTTTGAAAGTCAGTTTCCGCCTAACGCTACATGTGAGCTCTGTCTGATGGCGTTCTAAGGTCGCTAATAACTTCGGAACGAGAAGAGATACAATGTTCTGGTTTGAAGCAGCGTAACAGTCGTGTCACAATCTATAAGTACACACCTAAAAAACAATCACTTTTGAAAGTCAGTTTCCGCCTAACGCTACATGTGAGCTCTGTCTGATGGCGTTCTAAGGTCGCTAATAACTTCGGAACGAGAAGAGATACAATGTTCTGGTTTGAAGCAGCGTAACAGTCGTGTCACAATCTATAAGTACACACCTAAAAAACAATCACTTTTGAAAGTCAGTTTCCGCCTAACGCTACATGTGAGCTCTGTCTGATGGCGTTCTAAGGTCGCTAATAACTTCGGAACGAGAAGAGATACAATGTTCTGGTTTGAAGCAGCGTAACAGTCGTGTCACAATCTATAAGTACACACCTAAAAAACAATCACTTTTGAAAGTCAGTTTCCGCCTAACGCTACATGTGAGCTCTGTCTGATGGCGTTCTAAGGTCGCTAATAACTTCGGAACGAGAAGAGATACAATGTTCTGGTTTGAAGCAGCGTAACAGTCGTGTCACAATCTATAAGTACACACCTAAAAAACAATCACTTTTGAAAGTCAGTTTCCGCCTAACGCTACATGTGAGCTCTGTCTGATGGCGTTCTAAGGTCGCTAATAACTTCGGAACGAGAAGAGATACAATGTTCTGGTTTGAAGCAGCGTAACAGTCGTGTCACAATCTATAAGTACACACCTAAAAAACAATCACTTTTGAAAGTCAGTTTCCGCCTAACGCTACATGTGAGCTCTGTCTGATGGCGTTCTAAGGTCGCTAATAACTTCGGAACGAGAAGAGATACAATGTTCTGGTTTGAAGCAGCGTAACAGTCGTGTCACAATCTATAAGTACACACCTAAAAAACAATCACTTTTGAAAGTCAGTTTCCGCCTAACGCTACATGTGAGCTCTGTCTGATGGCGTTCTAAGGTCGCTAATAACTTCGGAACGAGAAGAGATACAATGTTCTGGTTTGAAGCAGCGTAACAGTCGTGTCACAATCTATAAGTACACACCTAAAAAACAATCACTTTTGAAAGTCAGTTTCCGCCTAACGCTACATGTGAGCTCTGTCTGATGGCGTTCTAAGGTCGCTAATAACTTCGGAACGAGAAGAGATACAATGTTCTGGTTTGAAGCAGCGTAACAGTCGTGTCACAATCTATAAGTACACACCTAAAAAACAATCACTTTTGAAAGTCAGTTTCCGCCTAACGCTACATGTGAGCTCTGTCTGATGGCGTTCTAAGGTCGCTAATAACTTCGGAACGAGAAGAGATACAATGTTCTGGTTTGAAGCAGCGTAACAGTCGTGTCACAATCTATAAGTACACACCTAAAAAACAATCACTTTTGAAAGTCAGTTTCCGCCTAACGCTACATGTGAGCTCTGTCTGATGGCGTTCTAAGGTCGCTAATAACTTCGGAACGAGAAGAGATACAATGTTCTGGTTTGAAGCAGCGTAACAGTCGTGTCACAATCTATAAGTACACACCTAAAAAACAATCACTTTTGAAAGTCAGTTTCCGCCTAACGCTACATGTGAGCTCTGTCTGATGGCGTTCTAAGGTCGCTAATAACTTCGGAACGAGAAGAGATACAATGTTCTGGTTTGAAGCAGCGTAACAGTCGTGTCACAATCTATAAGTACACACCTAAAAAACAATCACTTTTGAAAGTCAGTTTCCGCCTAACGCTACATGTGAGCTCTGTCTGATGGCGTTCTAAGGTCGCTAATAACTTCGGAACGAGAAGAGATACAATGTTCTGGTTTGAAGCAGCGTAACAGTCGTGTCACAATCTATAAGTACACACCTAAAAAACAATCACTTTTGAAAGTCAGTTTCCGCCTAACGCTACATGTGAGCTCTGTCTGATGGCGTTCTAAGGTCGCTAATAACTTCGGAACGAGAAGAGATACAATGTTCTGGTTTGAAGCAGCGTAACAGTCGTGTCACAATCTATAAGTACACACCTAAAAAACAATCACTTTTGAAAGTCAGTTTCCGCCTAACGCTACATGTGAGCTCTGTCTGATGGCGTTCTAAGGTCGCTAATAACTTCGGAACGAGAAGAGATACAATGTTCTGGTTTGAAGCAGCGTAACAGTCGTGTCACAATCTATAAGTACACACCTAAAAAACAATCACTTTTGAAAGTCAGTTTCCGCCTAACGCTACATGTGAGCTCTGTCTGATGGCGTTCTAAGGTCGCTAATAACTTCGGAACGAGAAGAGATACAATGTTCTGGTTTGAAGCAGCGTAACAGTCGTGTCACAATCTATAAGTACACACCTAAAAAACAATCACTTTTGAAAGTCAGTTTCCGCCTAACGCTACATGTGAGCTCTGTCTGATGGCGTTCTAAGGTCGCTAATAACTTCGGAACGAGAAGAGATACAATGTTCTGGTTTGAAGCAGCGTAACAGTCGTGTCACAATCTATAAGTACACACCTAAAAAACAATCACTTTTGAAAGTCAGTTTCCGCCTAACGCTACATGTGAGCTCTGTCTGATGGCGTTCTAAGGTCGCTAATAACTTCGGAACGAGAAGAGATACAATGTTCTGGTTTGAAGCAGCGTAACAGTCGTGTCACAATCTATAAGTACACACCTAAAAAACAATCACTTTTGAAAGTCAGTTTCCGCCTAACGCTACATGTGAGCTCTGTCTGATGGCGTTCTAAGGTCGCTAATAACTTCGGAACGAGAAGAGATACAATGTTCTGGTTTGAAGCAGCGTAACAGTCGTGTCACAATCTATAAGTACACACCTAAAAAACAATCACTTTTGAAAGTCAGTTTCCGCCTAACGCTACATGTGAGCTCTGTCTGATGGCGTTCTAAGGTCGCTAATAACTTCGGAACGAGAAGAGATACAATGTTCTGGTTTGAAGCAGCGTAACAGTCGTGTCACAATCTATAAGTACACACCTAAAAAACAATCACTTTTGAAAGTCAGTTTCCGCCTAACGCTACATGTGAGCTCTGTCTGATGGCGTTCTAAGGTCGCTAATAACTTCGGAACGAGAAGAGATACAATGTTCTGGTTTGAAGCAGCGTAACAGTCGTGTCACAATCTATAAGTACACACCTAAAAAACAATCACTTTTGAAAGTCAGTTTCCGCCTAACGCTACATGTGAGCTCTGTCTGATGGCGTTCTAAGGTCGCTAATAACTTCGGAACGAGAAGAGATACAATGTTCTGGTTTGAAGCAGCGTAACAGTCGTGTCACAATCTATAAGTACACACCTAAAAAACAATCACTTTTGAAAGTCAGTTTCCGCCTAACGCTACATGTGAGCTCTGTCTGATGGCGTTCTAAGGTCGCTAATAACTTCGGAACGAGAAGAGATACAATGTTCTGGTTTGAAGCAGCGTAACAGTCGTGTCACAATCTATAAGTACACACCTAAAAAACAATCACTTTTGAAAGTCAGTTTCCGCCTAACGCTACATGTGAGCTCTGTCTGATGGCGTTCTAAGGTCGCTAATAACTTCGGAACGAGAAGAGATACAATGTTCTGGTTTGAAGCAGCGTAACAGTCGTGTCACAATCTATAAGTACACACCTAAAAAACAATCACTTTTGAAAGTCAGTTTCCGCCTAACGCTACATGTGAGCTCTGTCTGATGGCGTTCTAAGGTCGCTAATAACTTCGGAACGAGAAGAGATACAATGTTCTGGTTTGAAGCAGCGTAACAGTCGTGTCACAATCTATAAGTACACACCTAAAAAACAATCACTTTTGAAAGTCAGTTTCCGCCTAACGCTACATGTGAGCTCTGTCTGATGGCGTTCTAAGGTCGCTAATAACTTCGGAACGAGAAGAGATACAATGTTCTGGTTTGAAGCAGCGTAACAGTCGTGTCACAATCTATAAGTACACACCTAAAAAACAATCACTTTTGAAAGTCAGTTTCCGCCTAACGCTACATGTGAGCTCTGTCTGATGGCGTTCTAAGGTCGCTAATAACTTCGGAACGAGAAGAGATACAATGTTCTGGTTTGAAGCAGCGTAACAGTCGTGTCACAATCTATAAGTACACACCTAAAAAACAATCACTTTTGAAAGTCAGTTTCCGCCTAACGCTACATGTGAGCTCTGTCTGATGGCGTTCTAAGGTCGCTAATAACTTCGGAACGAGAAGAGATACAATGTTCTGGTTTGAAGCAGCGTAACAGTCGTGTCACAATCTATAAGTACACACCTAAAAAACAATCACTTTTGAAAGTCAGTTTCCGCCTAACGCTACATGTGAGCTCTGTCTGATGGCGTTCTAAGGTCGCTAATAACTTCGGAACGAGAAGAGATACAATGTTCTGGTTTGAAGCAGCGTAACAGTCGTGTCACAATCTATAAGTACACACCTAAAAAACAATCACTTTTGAAAGTCAGTTTCCGCCTAACGCTACATGTGAGCTCTGTCTGATGGCGTTCTAAGGTCGCTAATAACTTCGGAACGAGAAGAGATACAATGTTCTGGTTTGAAGCAGCGTAACAGTCGTGTCACAATCTATAAGTACACACCTAAAAAACAATCACTTTTGAAAGTCAGTTTCCGCCTAACGCTACATGTGAGCTCTGTCTGATGGCGTTCTAAGGTCGCTAATAACTTCGGAACGAGAAGAGATACAATGTTCTGGTTTGAAGCAGCGTAACAGTCGTGTCACAATCTATAAGTACACACCTAAAAAACAATCACTTTTGAAAGTCAGTTTCCGCCTAACGCTACATGTGAGCTCTGTCTGATGGCGTTCTAAGGTCGCTAATAACTTCGGAACGAGAAGAGATACAATGTTCTGGTTTGAAGCAGCGTAACAGTCGTGTCACAATCTATAAGTACACACCTAAAAAACAATCACTTTTGAAAGTCAGTTTCCGCCTAACGCTACATGTGAGCTCTGTCTGATGGCGTTCTAAGGTCGCTAATAACTTCGGAACGAGAAGAGATACAATGTTCTGGTTTGAAGCAGCGTAACAGTCGTGTCACAATCTATAAGTACACACCTAAAAAACAATCACTTTTGAAAGTCAGTTTCCGCCTAACGCTACATGTGAGCTCTGTCTGATGGCGTTCTAAGGTCGCTAATAACTTCGGAACGAGAAGAGATACAATGTTCTGGTTTGAAGCAGCGTAACAGTCGTGTCACAATCTATAAGTACACACCTAAAAAACAATCACTTTTGAAAGTCAGTTTCCGCCTAACGCTACATGTGAGCTCTGTCTGCTTCCTAACGCTACATGTGAGCTCTGTCTGATGGCGTTCTAAGGTCGCTAATAACTTCGGAACGAGAAGAGATACAATGTTCTGGTTTGAAGCAGCGTAACAGTCGTGTCACAATCTATAAGTACACACCTAAAAAACAATCACTTTTGAAAGTCAGTTTCCGCCTAACGCTACATGTGAGCTCTGTCTGATGGCGTTCTAAGGTCGCTAATAACTTCGGAACGAGAAGAGATACAATGTTCTGGTTTGAAGCAGCGTAACAGTCGTGTCACAATCTATAAGTACACACCTAAAAAACAATCACTTTTGAAAGTCAGTTTCCGACTAACGCTACATGTGAGCTCTGCCTGATGGCGTTCTAAGGTCGCTAATAACTTCGGAACGAGAAGAGATACAATGTTCTGGTTTGAAGCAGCGTAACAGTCGTGTCACAATCTATAAGTACACACCTAAAAAACAATCACTTTTGAAAGTCAGTTTCCGCCTAACGCTACATGTGAGCTCTGTCTGATGGCGTTCTAAGGTCGCTAATAACTTCGGAACGAGAAGAGATACAATGTTCTGGTTTGAAGCAGCGTAACAGTCGTGTCACAATCTATAAGTACACACCTAAAAAACAATCACTTTTGAAAGTCAGTTTCCGCCTAACGCTACATGTGAGGTCTGTCTGATGGCGTTCTAAGGTCGCTAATAACTTCGGAACGAGAAGAGATACAATGTTCTGGTTTGAAGCAGCGTAACAGTCGTGTCACAATCTATAAGTACACACCTAAAAAACAATCACTTTTGAAAGTCAGTTTCCGACTAACGCTACATGTGAGCTCTGCCTGATGGCGTTCTAAGGTCGCTAATAACTTCGGAACGAGAAGAGATACAATGTTCTGGTTTGAAGCAGCGTAACAGTCGTGTCACAATCTATAAGTACACACCTAAAAAACAATCACTTTTGAAAGTCAGTTTCCGACTAACGCTACATGTGAGCTCTGCCTGATGGCGTTCCAAGGTCGCTAATAACTTCGGAACGAGAAGAGATACAATGTTCTGGTTTGAAGCAGCGTAACAGCCGTGTCACAATCTATAAGTACACACCTAAAAAACAATCACTTTTGAAAGTCAGTTTCCGCCTAACGCTACATGTGAGCTCTGTCTGATGGCGTTCTAAGGTCGCTAATAACTTCGGAACGAGAAGAGATACAATGTTCTGGTTTGAAGCAGCGTAACAGTCGTGTCACAATCTATAAGTACACACCTAAAAAACAATCACTTTTGAAAGTCAGTTTCCGCCTAACGCTAAAGGTGAGCTCTGTCTGATGGCGTTCTAAGGTCGCTAATAACTTCGGAACGAGAAGAGATACAATGTTCTGGTTTGAAGCAGCGTAACAGTCGTGTCACAATCTATAAGTACACACCTAAAAAACAATCACTTTTGAAAGTCAGTTTCCGCCTAACGCTACATGTGAGCTCTGTCTGATGGCGTTCTAAGGTCGCTAATAACTTCGGAAAGAGAAGAGATACAATGTTCTGGTTTGAAGCAGCGTAACAGTCGTGTCACAATCTATAAGTACACACCTAAAAAACAATCACTTTTGAAAGTCAGTTTCCGACTAACGCTACATGTGAGCTCTGCCTGATGGCGTTCTAAGGTCGCTAATAACTTCGGAACGAGAAGAGATACAATGTTCTGGTTTGAAGCAGCGTAACAGTCGTGTCACAATCTATAAGTACACACCTAAAAAACAATCACTTTTGAAAGTCAGTTTCCGACTAACGCTACATGTGAGCTCTGGCTGATGTATCTCTTGGCGTTCTAAGTTATTAATAACTTCGGAACGAGAAGAGATACAATGTTCTGGTTTGAAGCAGCGTAACAGTGTGTCACATTGTTTTTTAGGTGTGTCTATAGATTGTGACACACACTGCTTAAAAAACAATCTCTTCTCGGTTCCGAAAGTTAGTTTCCGACCTAACGCCATCATGCAGAGCTCACATGTAGCGTTTAGGTCGGAAACTGACTTTCAAAAGTGATTGTTTTTTACTGTTAGTGTACTTATAGATTGTGACACGCACGTAACGCTGCTGTCACAATCTTCTTCTCGTTCCAAAGTTATTAACAACCTTAAACGCCATCAGACATGTGAGCTCTGCCTGATAGCGTTAGTCGGAAATGACTTTCAAAAGTGATTGTTTTTTGTGTGTACTTATAGATTGTGACACGACTGTTACGCTGCTTCAAACCAGAACATTGTATCTCTTCTCGTTCCGAAGTTATTAGCGACCTTAGAACGCCATCAGACAGACCTCACATGTAGCGTTAGTCGGAAACTGACTTTCAAAAGTGATTGTTTTTTATGTGTGTACTTATAGATTGTGACACAACTGTTACGCTGCTTCAAACCAGAACATTGTATCTCTTCTCGTTCCGAAGTTATTAGCGACCTTAGAACGCCATCAGACAGAGCTCACATGTAGCGTTAGGCGGAAACTGACTTTCAAAAGTGATTGTTTTTTAGGTGTGTACTTATAGATTGTGACACGACTGTTACGCTGCTTCAAACCAGAACATTGTATCTCTTCTCGTTCCGAAGTTATTAGCGACCTTAGAACGCCATCAGACAGAGCTCACATGTAGCGTTAGGCGGAAACTGACTTTCAAAAGTGATTGTTTTTTAGGTGTGTACTTATAGATTGTGACACGACTGTTACGCTGCTTCAAACCAGAACATTGTATCTCTTCTCGTTCCGAAGTTATTAGCGACCTTAGAACGCCATCAGACAGAGCTCACCTTTAGCGTTAGGCGGAAACTGACTTTCAAAAGTGATTGTTTTTTAGGTGTGTACTTATAGATTGTGACACGACTGTTACGCTGCTTCAAACCAGAACATTGTATCTCTTCTCGTTCCGAAGTTATTAGCGACCTTAGAACGCCATCAGACAGAGCTCACATGTAGCGTTAGTCGGAAACTGACTTCCAAAAGTGATTGTTTTTTAGGTGTGTACTTATAGATTGTGACACGACTGTTACGCTGCTTCAAACCAGAACATTGTATCTCTTCTCGTTCCGAAGTTATTAGCGACCTTAGAACGCCATCAGACAGAGCTCACATGTAGCGTTAGGCGGAAACTGACTTTCAAAAGTGATTGTTTTTTAGGTGTGTACTTATAGATTGTGACACGACTGTTACGCTGCTTCAAACCAGAACATTGTATCTCTTCTCGTTCCGAAGTTATTAGCGACCTTAGAACGCCATCAGACAGAGCTCACATGTAGCGTTAGGAAGAAACTGACTTTCAAAAGTGATTGTTTTTTAGGTGTGTACTTATAGATTGTGACACGACTGTTACGCTGCTTCAAACCAGAACATTGTATCTCTTCTCGTTCCGAAGTTATTAGCGACCTTAGAACGCCATCAGGCAGAGCTCACATGTAGCGTTAGTCGGAAACTGACTTTCAAAAGTGATTGTTTTTTAGGTGTGTACTTATAGATTGTGACACAACTGTTACGCTGCTTCAAACCAGAACATTGTATCTCTTCTCTTTCCGAAGT
>JAVIWB010001733.1:0-253191 GCA_031893035.1 Dermolepida albohirtum
TGGGTTAAGGTAGGTGAGCTTCTGGACAATATACTGAGGACGCATCCATATTTATACGTGTAATATTAACTGAAGAAGTTGCTTAAAATTATATTATGACGTATTAAATGCTGAGCAAAATAATCAGAATCTTATCGACCTTTTCAAGTTGACTGTGCTGGTCCTTCGCATGTGAAGTGAATAGAGTAAGATGGATTGCAATCGTCTAATACTTTATTTTATATATATATATATATATATATATATATATATTATTTCTAGGTCACTTGATTGCAGATTATAAAAGATAAACGTTATATAAGACATTCAATGGAAATCCTCTCCATCTATTTCAAAGCCTGATCTCTACCTAATTAAAGAGTAATCTACTTTTTCACAATTAAGGATTGAGAACCTAGACTGGAATATTCTTCTTCGTTCTCCATTTTTTATGTATCTTTACTTCCTTCCTTAGCTAAAAGACGGGTTATTTTTAAAAAATTTATCGTTCATAAAAGCTACAAAAAATAACTTAAATTTCTTGTAGTAAATTTTATGAGAACAATACTACAGAAATAAGCAGATTGAATTCAAAGTGATCTTTGGTGAAACATTATTGAGAATGATGAAAACTATGTAATTTTTTCAGGTAATTATTTCGCTTATTTATTTTTTTTGTTAACAGAATGATGGCCCAAATCCGGCCATTATTGGCTACAAAGATATGATTATCTCAGGAACCATAAGAGATAGAGAGGTCCAGTTTGGACGGTAACTGGGGTGAAGACATGTCATGATGTATAAATGAACAAATAAAAGGACTACTTTTGAAAGTAAGTTTCGGAGATATGGTTCAAATTCGAAAATTTAATTTGTATTAAACCAAATATTGCCTCTCTTTTACACGCATTTTCCAATGGATCCTCTATCATCTATTAATGATCATTATTAATCTCTCTTTGCAAATAGATAACTTTTACTGATGTTTGGAAGGGTGCTTTGATTTCTTCTATCTATTAAAATGGCGACGAGACTCTGCTAATAAACTGTCGACCAATGTCTATATGGTCTAACTTCGTGGAAGTTTATGAGCAAGTTATGCTTTGGCCCGTATATTCTGTCGTTCAACAACGACAAATATCCGGGAGATTTCCCAGTATGTAAGTGAAATATTGGACAAGCGAGATGTCACGTGTACCAATTCATTACGTGTTTTTGATGTTATCAATCACAATGCTCCAAATTCGCACGAATTTGTAACTAGATTTGAGGTTCAATAAGGATCGAATCTACCCATCAATTTTTCATTCTGTTTGTTGATGATCTCTTGTTAAATATTAATTATGTTGTATTCGGATATACTGATGACATTAAAATTAACTATAAAATAGCTTCCGTTGAGGACACTTTTAAATTACTATCAAGTTTAGAAAACATTGAAGCATGGTGCAATACTTATCAAGTAAAGCTGAATGTAAATAAATGTATGTATACAAGGAAAAGTCAACCATTACCGTTGGACTACAGAATAGGTGATGAAGTCTAACAGGCAGTTTCAAACTAAAGACCTGGAACGTACTTTCGATCATCAATTGACGTTTAGAGCACATATTCTGGCTATTTATTCTGGCAAAATCTTATAGGTCTTGGAGTATTAAAGCCTCTTACATTCGTTATTTGCAAGCTAAAATATGCTAATATTATATGGTACCATACTTTTGCTTCTCACTACTTACTGCTTGGTCGAATACATAGACGATTCTTAAAATTTGTATCTTATAAGGTGGATGGAATATTGTCATCCATTGGAATCGTAAAGCAGAATTGCTTTACAGGCATGGAATGGAAACTTTTGTGGACAGAAATAAATCTATATTGAGCGAAGTTTTTGTTGAAATTTATTGCAGGGCAAGATTGGCTGCGAGTTTTTCTATCGCGAGTGGTTTTTTATTTCCGTAGAATTTCTGCCAGGCATGAAAGCACATTCCATCTCATTACAGCAAGGACTATCTACAAAGAGCCTCTAGAACATTAATGCGTCGCATTGTCGGTAGATTTATATGAGACATTTTTTTGAAATTCCAATAATATAACTTATTATTTAGTATCTTTCTTCAATAATTTTACAGTGATAAAGTATGCGTATCTACCACGATCTTTTGAAAATAGCAAGCACAAATAATATTTTAATGAATAACTAAAAGCTTTCGTTTGAACAGAATTACCAATAAAAATTTACAGAGTAGATACAAAATAAAAGCAAACGTAAGCGGTATTATTGTCGCTGCTCTTCAAGTATTACATTATTTAGCATTTGTATTTACGTACATCGTAAAACTTTTGCTAATTTTAAATATGCTTGCCTCGCAAATTGTATTTCACGATAGTTACTCGCGTATGTGATATTATGCAAATTGCAACAAGGCTACGTTTTACGTTTCAAGCCAACAACAAAGATTAAGAGATACATATGTATGTAAGTATTCCCACGTACATAATTGCACTAAATTTATAGTGTTATATAAGTGTAGTTTCATTCATCATCCACTGATTTAGTTTGGCACAAACTTGCATCTTCTTTTCTCTCGCAACACCAACACGATCATCGCCTGAACTCGTTTCATTGTGTACAAAAGAATCAGGCAGCACGATATTCGTGTTAAGTAGTTTTTTATAAAGATTATATCTGAACTGCCATATCTGTTGGATTTATAAATTATGTGCTACTCGGAAGTACTAAATTTCTTAAATCACAGACTTACATCGTATTTAAAAGAATAAGCTCAAAGCTTTAAACAGGTTTTGTTGAATTCGTTATAATATTAAACCGAGCTTAGGGAAGATCATGTCATACACGGTTATTCGGTCGCAATAATTTTTAAACGTGATAGCAGATTAGCACTGAATTGATATGCAAAGCTTGATAAGTTGCTTTCAAATCTAATACTTAAGAAAGACGACAAGTGTATGTGTTAAATTAAGAGAATAAGATTAGAAAGCAATGAAACAAGTTAAAGGAAATAAATGTTTTTAAGTAAAGCCTGCTTTTAATTATACACTAGTTTTAAATATCAATTAAATATAAGATAACCTAGAATTAAATTCGAAAAGTTTGGTAAATAGAGGAAGCTACTTCTTTTCCACTACGCTAACGCCAAAGAAAAGGACAAATTATCGACATTTTGATTCTATAAGATTCTACCTAAAAAAATCAAAAAGAAGCCGTTAATTCAGACTAGAGACTTTAGGAACCAGTACACTTTATATTTATAAATAGAATGCAAATATAGTAAATTTTATACAGAGTGGTCCGGATTACGTACTCAAGTAATCGAAATGTTTCTTTTATTACTATTCATTCAACCTTTCCCAAACATTTGCCTGGAATTGAAAATTTAGGACTTTGAAAATAAAACAGAAGAATCTAGATTGAAATGAAAAAAAAGGCGTCACCAAGATGTTGATATATTTACAGCAGTGAAAACAGTTAAGGGGAAACAATATACAGGCGGACCTAAATCTCAAAAAAATAGTGAAGACACAACTGGAATATATGTTTAAACTACGAAGGAAAACAAAGGCTCAAAAATCAATCTTTCTGTGCTGAAACTATGTCTTTTATATCGGCATATTTTCCACTGATATTCCATCTAGTCTTGCAAGGGACAGTCAGCGTGGCACTATTATTGCTGAACTTGCAAGTTTGAAATTTTTCTAAATTATTAGAGATACATTTATATATCTAATAACAATATATATATATATATATATGTATACATACATCATTCTAGATTACTAAACATAATTAGAAGTAAGAAAAGAAGAACTCAAAAATAGAACAATTGGAACAATGGCTAAGATGAATAAGAGAATTGTGCAGTGTCAAAGTGGATTGAAATTAAAACAAACCTGGTAAGCCCAGCTAGAAATAATGAGAGAAGTAAACTAGTGAAAATATATATGGATGGATTCCTAAACGTCAGCCCGCAAGATGAATACGACAAAAGTAAAAGGAGAAACTTCAGTGCAACAAACAGTATCAGTAGTTGAGCCCTGAAGATGTCCCATATGAGTGGGTACGAAACGTCGGCTGTTGTACCAGTGACGCGGTTCCAGTCCAGAAGCCCAGAAGAAGATAAAGGAAGAACTATTTGAATTCACTGCGATATATACAACCTAAATGCAGTGATATATTCTGATACCTTCGGGGGCTGCAAGTATCTCTAAGAATGCGCAACTACACTTTGAATGAAGAGTTGCCTATGAAAAAGCAGTCCGCTTGGTGCACCACGACTGTTCAGAGTTGATCAAAAAATTGGTTCGAATGTGAAATAGACGCATTCTCGGATCGCAGTTTTTTTTCTTTATTTTCATTTCATGGATTTTTCAACACACCTTCATATAACTATTACTCGTGATAATAGAAGTATTGTTTGGTATATGGCTCAACAAATTTAAAAATACGCATTGACTATATGCTATAAGACTATAATGCTATAAGAATTCCCTTGAAATTATTAACATAGATTCTAATAGAATAAATCTTGGATAAGGTTTACACACCTTTAGTGAACCTGTATAGAATTTCATCTAAATTTAACTTTCATTCGAAATGCTTTATTGTTATTAAAATGCGTCGTCAAATTC
This sequence comes from Dermolepida albohirtum, assembly GCA_031893035.1. Classification (NCBI taxonomy): domain Eukaryota; kingdom Metazoa; phylum Arthropoda; class Insecta; order Coleoptera; family Scarabaeidae; genus Dermolepida; species Dermolepida albohirtum. The sequence goes on from JAVIWB010001733.1 coordinate 4,627, forward strand.
CTGAAATAAAATTTTCCAGTTGGAAGAACAAAGATTGCTTATAATAGTAAAGCAAGCTTAGCTTGTGGAAAGAACATTTTCTTATATTATTAAAATTCGTCATCAAAATCCTGGAACAAACTTTGTAAGTTGAATGAGTAAAGATTGTCTATAATAGTAAAGCAAGTTCAAGCTGTGAAAAAAGATGATCGTTACATTTTAGAAGTCGTAGAAGTATTGCACAGTTATAAAATCGTTACAACTGAAAGTGTCTACGTTAATTTTTGCAAATCTATATCAATATTGCCTCTGAGTTTTAGAATAAACACTGAGATTTCTTTATCAAGACAATAATAGAGCTCACACCATACAACGGTTTCTTGTAGATGAATATCCTGAAATGTATATTCTATGTAAAAAAACAGTTCTAGATAGAGAAGTTAGAAAACATGCTCTAATGAAACATGAAGAGCACAATAGACTTGAAAAAATCGCTGAGAAGTACGCTCGAAGACCATTTCCATAGCCCTATGTATACATTTTCACTTTTCATAACATATGAAAGATCGGAGGAAGCTTTTAGCTGATAAAAAACTGGGAATCATTGATGAATGTGAACGATCTTTAAAGTAGAATTTGATTCAACTTGCCTAACATTGATCAAAAAGAACACACTATACATTCATAAAAAGGTTAATAAAATAAAGATGAATGTATTAAATCATTTTTGAGTATCAAAAGGAAATGAAGACGAAGCCGACCTTGGCACTGACACATCTTCCTGCCAAAATTAGTAGAACTGATATTGAATGAATAAACAAAGTGCTGTCGTTATTAGAATTGAGATTAAATAGACAAGGTTTTTGGCATAATATCTTTAGGCAAAATATATTTTTTTAAAGAAATTGATATTTTTTACTTTAGTTTTCTATTTGTAGTATATGCATATATATGTTCATTTATTAAAAATATTCAATGTACACTACTTTATATAGCAATTACAGTATAGTCTGTAATTTCTACAATAGAATATAAATTCGATTTTATTATTCAACTCATATTCATTTGATTCATATTATCGAGTTTTATTGTTCTTATTATATCAATCATTCAAGTCATTTAATTCATCATTTTAGTATTCAGCATCGATCACTCGTAAGCAAATGAATGAAACTAATTACTATTACAGAATAAGCTAACTTGAAAGAAGTCGATTGCCATATAATATGTTTGAGAAACTGGAACCAATGCAATGCACTTTAACTAAAGAAGACAAAACTAGTAATAGAAATTTCTTCACAAATCGACGTTGAACGTTTACTTCGAAGGTTTAAAATTACTACAATTTGCCATTCAATAATTAGGTTGCATGAAGATTTTGTAATAATTATGCTACGTGGTCGAAGAATGTAAAGGTTAGTAAGACAGTTAAATATTTTCACAAGTTTGAGAGTCGATATACGTATAAGTACATACACATATTGTGTACGAATAAGCTTATTACAAATTAAGATGTTTTTCTTGTATTAACACCTATTTTGCTAAAATATTTTGAACAGTTAACCTTATGAAATGATTTAGACTTTTACAAAGTGTTAATTACATTACCATTTGCTTGCGTATATGGCAATAATGAAAGTCAAAAATAGCAATTTAACACTAGTTAACATAAAAAAATATTGTATTCGGAAAATATTCAAGTTCTAGGTGACTAAGTAATATATACATATGTAGGTACGGGCATTTAAACTGATGTGTTTTAACTTTGTTTTCAATTGAATATATTAATGAATATATACAGTCATGTGCACACAAATAGCAGTCCTAAATTAATTTTACAAATAACATTTACAACGGACAATTCCGATGCAGCTATATTTAAATTATTTAAAATTCCTGAATATACATATATAGTTTCCTGTAAAGTACCGAATATGAGGAGGAATTACTGAGTTTTCTAGTCATGCGCTGTTATTTGCCTAAACATTAAAATAGCAGCACCACAGCTGGCGACACTAAACACAGACGTATAAAGATCTGTCTGTTGCAGAATAATTCAACAATTTTTTAATCATCTATTTCTGTTGTAATATGAGCCTATCAAAATATTGTTCGCTGGAAAAAAGAGCAATTATACTCGATCTATTTAATAGAGGCAAAAGTTACAAGTTTATATAAAATACGCTCTCATGTTCTGCGAAAATGATTGCAAACGCTAAGAACTGGAGAAAAGTGAAAAAAAATCGTGGTGAAAAAAGGAAAACTAGCCCTAGAGAAGACAGAAATATCGTAACTTGTGCAAAGAAGACACCGTTCATAAGTTCAACTGCAATTAAAAGTGAGTTACACCTTTGTATAAGCACCTGTACTATTAGGTGAATATTGATTCAAGGAAAGTTGCGTGCTAGAAGGCCTAGGAAGCTTCCATAAAGTAGATCGTCGTTTGCTTATAAACACGTACAATGGGACGAAAAAAAGTGGCGTAATGTACTGTGGTCCGATGAATCGAAAATAGTTTTATTTAATTCCGGTGCATACCAATAACAGCTACGAAGACCACCATTGACAGCATTTCAATCCCAGTACACCAAAGAAACGGCAAAATTTGGAAGTATAAGCATCATGCTGTGGGAGTGTTTTTCGTGGTAAGGCGTAGGCCTTTTGCCCAAACTAAAAGGCATAATGAATGCTGATATCTATGTGGACGTATTACAAACTGGGTTTTTGCCATATGCAGAGGAAGAAATACCACTAAGATGGTTGCATATGCGGGATAACGATCCGAAGCGTGTTTCTTGTAAAGCGAGAACAAGGTTTCGCGATAATAACGTTCGCGTTTTGGGTTGACCGGCAAAATCGCCCAACTTAAATCTCATTTAAAATTTATGGGTGGAGTCGAACAAGACTGTAACTGATGCGAAGCCGTAAAATATTGACGATTCGTGGAGAATATGCCAAACCAAATGGCAATCAATTTCAGCAGAAACATGTAGGCAATTGGTGAACTAGTTGCCCCAGGTGTTAAAAGGTACAATAAAGGTCAAGCAACAAAATATTAAGTTTTTCAATCCAACTAACTACGTAAAAATGGCGTTTGATTAGCATTTTAGCATGACTGATGTTTTAATGCATAATTATTTTGTATGTCCTTGAATATAAACAGTTTTATTTTCTTTTTGGTATTGAGAAACCTATTTATTTATTGTTATAGTTATGTAATATGTTGGAATAAAGAGTTAAATAAACTTAAATTTCTTTTATTTAAGGTATAAATTGATATTTTAGCAAATTTAAAACCACTGCTATTTTCGTGCGCATGACTGTATATACGAGGATGATTTGATGGAAAACGAGACTGGCATGTCAATGTTTGTGAAAAAACTGGAATTATTTTCGAATAGGCCATGAATTTCAATATCGCCTAACGTTTAGTTTGACAAATACTGTTGCTTAAAAGGATCCAATTCAGTACTTGTTTTTTAAGAAGGTGAACACAACTGAGATTTTGACAGATATGCAGCAAATATTTGGCAGTGATGATCCTTCGAAGGCCACGATTTGCCGTTGGATCCACCAAAATATTTTACCATTCCGAAAATGGTTGAAAATGTTCATGGTGTCTTACGTGACTTAAGAGTGAAAGTGGAAGAGGTTGCCAAGACTGTGAACACATCTACTGATCATGTATACTACATTTTGTATGTCGTATTAGACATGTCAAAGCTCTTCCAGATGCCAAATCTAAACGCGAAAGGTTGCAAATTTACACCAGCAATTTGATGCTCTTTAATATCATCTAAGTAAACTTTTTGCATTTACTTGATACGATCGACGAAACTTGGCTCCATTACTTTGTAACAGTATCGAAATAGTATTCTCAATAATGAAGGTATCGTGGTAGCTCTCCGCTGAAGAAAACTGAGGCGTTTCTCTGGGCTGGAAAGGTAATGGCCACCATAGATCGGAATTCGCAGGAAATACTTCTTGTCGACTGTCTAGTGAAAGGCCAAACTCTCAACGAGACGTATTACGCTGTCCTTCTGGACAAAGTGAAAGTTGACATTATCGAAGAGAGAATCCAGATAAGTATAAGAAAACTTATACAGATATTAATTTCAAAGTAGTCATTATATGAAACTATTAATGTCTACTGGGGGGGGGGGGGGTAATGAAATCTCCTTCTATGATAGGTAGTTTTGTATATTTATTTTGCTAAACTTAGGAAGATAAGTACATAAAAGATCAAATTCTATGCTATGATTTAGTTTATTATAATCATACTTTTTCATTTTTAATTGTAAATATTCTTATGCATAGTTAATAAATAACATACTAATTTAAGTATTCGATTTCATCACTAAGAAATAAATAGTTTATTTTATAATTAATGTCCACGAATCTGGTACGTAGACTTTCACGGTGGTGGTTCATACTATCTTCTTCTGAACTTCCGGGCTAGAACCGCGTCACTGGTATAACTGCCGACGTTTCGTACCCACGCGTATGGGACATCTTCACGGCTCAACTACTGCTACTGTTTGTTGCACTGAAACTGAGTTTCAGTTCAACAAACAGTTTCAGTACAACAAACAGTAGCAGTAGTTGAGGCCTGAAGATGTCCCATACGAGTGGGTAAGAAATGTCGGCAGTTATACCAGTGACGCTGTTCCGGCTCGGAAGCTCAGAAGAAGATAGTAATGTCCACGAATCTTCACTTATAAATGTATTAAGCAATATATTTTACATAAATAAATTTTCAGTTTCATTTTCAAATTGTTGTTGAATTTATTCTAAAAATACCTAATCTGTTAGGTTTACCCTGGTTGATGTAAGTACTTAAAAGATTTAAACTCAAAGGATTAAAAGTATACGTATACGCTCATTGAAGCTATAACGATTTTTTTTAGTTTTTTATTGTAATCCTATGCCCTATATATATATAGCAATGTATATGTAATTCTTAAAACGATCGATTTGTTTTATCCCTAAATATCATACACAATAATAATTAATGTGTGTTTAAATTCAAAATAAATAGTTATTTAAAAAAAAATAATTCTCTCGGTTCTATCTTAATTGCAGAGTTTGTTGATGAAATTGAGTTCAAGCTGGGCGTCGTGGCGCCGTTAATTGACGTCATATTCTTTTATACTGACATACTAGATCTATATATGTATCCGTGTGTATTTCTTTGGAATCTATGGTAATTTTTATATGTTCAGGAATGCGTCCAGTGAATACAATCAGTAGTTTATTAATGAATATTTCTTGATATGTTGTACATATATGTACATATACGTACGTATGTAGACATAAAATATGAATTCGAATGGTAATTATGTATACTATAAATCATTATATTATATAGTGGCATATGGTATATATTGTGGTACTTGCTTAAAATTTTATAGACACCCACGTTTATGGCTAAAAAAGGGCATCGATAATATGTACAGATTTTTTGACAAGCTTTAAAATATTGAACTATCTTTGGCTATTTGAACATACAAACAACGTATACTTATTTATATTATGATTAATTGTAAGGACGAAATTAAAAATCTCTTTTCTATAATATTCTTAATATAGATCATAAATATGGTTTTTAAAATTTCGATATAAGTTATTTACTCCATAAAAAGATTTAGAAATAAATACCAATTTCAGTTTCTTAGACGACAATAATGGTACATGCAGTATTTATGACTGTTATCAGATAATAAACAATATAATTATTTTATATTTTGCTCAACGGAATTTCTGCCATTAATATGACAAAACTAAACATATATAGATGACACATGACGATGCATTCGTATCCTGGATTGAAGTAAAAATTTTAAAATTATCAGCAAAAGGCAGTTTCTTAGGCACGATAATTTGTCAAATCAATGATATATGTATATCTAAAATAGAAGCAGTCCTAAATTTCGCCCTGAGGCATACCTCAGGCTGTACAAAAATGAATTAAATATTATTGTGCTATTAACTTTCGACGCAGTTATTAATGTATAATCGTTAAAGATATGGCAGAAAGCATTATATAGTTAAATATTACTGACATATACAGAGAGGATTTTTATCATCATCCAATTTGATAACTAAAAGAATCCCACAGGATTGATAATAGGATCAACTTTATTTTTCGGATACATTTCCGATATGCTCGATATTTCCAACCAACGTTTGCTAAATGTGATGATGATATAGATTACAAGGGGAACTGCAAAAAATCTAGCATGATAGAAGCAACTAATTTTGAGGCGCTTAATAACGTTCAATAGCGTCAATATTTTTCTACTGATGTGTCAAATTTGACTTCTTTCAGTATTTTGAGCTTTATTATGTAATATTAAAACATAGTGTTATCGAATTTCTGACTATTTTGAAGACCAACAGAAATAATTTTATTCCGATGAAAGATCGTTATATGACAGATGGTGGAAATGTATTGAGGCCAAGAGAGATAATTTTGACAAATAAGATTATAAAAAAATCGTAGCAATTTTTGTTTTCTTGCGAGGTAAAAACAACATTGTACTTTCAGAATCAAAGCACTACTAACTATGTATTTGTGAAACGCTACACAAATTTCGTTCACAATTATGGTATATTACAAGAATAATAATTACATATATTGCGACAGTCTGAAAGTCATTTCGTTGCCAATTAAATATTACTCATAACTATCTAGCTTTGTTTGGTGATGTTATACAAAATGAATTAAAACTTTGAATAAACTGGTTCTGTATTTAAAAGGATCCTATAGGCAAAGAAACAGTTTTATGCAAGCCTGTAAATATAGAGAAAGTCAGTCATTGAGCATCTCGCATAGGAATTTATGATGCGTTTTCCATTAAGATTTGCGGTTCCATTCAAACGAAATTCAGCTAGTCAATGAATTTAGAAATCAACTTCTTGAATTTTTATTTACAATTTATTCATGTCTGATGCGTCCCATGCGTTTTGTGAATAAAAAATATCTCGATATTGGTCTGCCGAAGATTTTCACCAACTGCACGAGAAACTCCTCCGTAGTATAAATATTTCGGTGTGCAACTACTGTTACATCAGTGGCTATATTTATATGATCGAGACGCAAGATGAGATGATGACTACTTATTTCCCAACCATGTTTATCTTCAGAAATTGGCACTTTCCTTAACCATTAAGGTCGCCAGATTTAATGGCACGTAATTTTTATTTATTAACTTATTTGAAGAGTGTGGTCTTCGTTGATTTTCTAAAAAATATCGCGCAACTGAGACTCAGGATACAACGAGAATTAACTCAAATTTTAGTAAAGATATTGCCTAGTGTAATGAGTAATGTGCGGTTGAAATTGGCAGAGTATTTACGCAGAGGCGGTAGCTACATTTCGAATATTGTCTTTTAAAAATAAAATGCTTTTTTTCTTCTGTGGTATGGTTCAACTTTTATAATCACTCGTTTCTTTGCCGTGTTCTCTCTGATTTCAACTATATATTGTTGCATTGGGCATACGTATGAAAATAGGTTATTTTGATTTGACACATATACATACATTTGTGTAAATATTTACAAGTTAGATTTATTATACGAATATATCCGACCTGAATGCTTTACAATGGCTGGCTTAATTTTCACGCAGCGAAAGCATAACGGGGTTTATGGCTGTTCTATTTTTTGCAGCTGAAATATAAAGTACACATCTCTGCCATTGGATGATTCGGTTTTATATTTTTATATTTAATTTTCGTATATACAATTTTAACATAAAAAAACAAGCTTGTGTATATTCTTTTTTAATCGATTAAGCGATGCAAATAGATACGTAGGTAAATAGTTGCAAGCAAAGAAAATAAATAAATCCTTGAAAAGTACATAAGTACGTATGTACTTGCTAATGTATTTCTTTTTAAAGTTTTCATATTTAATAATTTTATTTTTGTTATTATAATAAAATAAAAATATTTACTATTTTATTAATTTATTCACATATAAGCAAGTTTTTAACTTAATTATAGGATCTAAAAGTAAACGGAAATTGTTTATTTCGCAATTTCCAGCCTGATTCACAAAGTGCGAAGGTTTCGATGTACGATGACATGTAGAACCAAATTAATTTTCAATCCCGATGTTAAAGCTATATACGGATATAGCAATAGAAATAGAAATAATAAAAGGAATTTTGAATTTAAACACATAAATTTATTATAAACTTAACGAAATTAAATTTTATTAATACTTCTATACGTTACTTTATAACATCCTTTCTTCTGTTAGGTATAGTATTAATGCAAGTGTGAATGATTTCTTTAACTTTTGGATCAATTTGACACACATTCTGAAAGTCGACAGCAAATTCAACGATTCTAAAATAGTTTTTTATTTATTTTACTGCGCGATTTGTGTAGTGGTGCAATATTCTGCAAAAAACAAAACGTCTTCGAACAACTTTCGGCGCCTTTTTTCCTTAACTTTTCTTTTATAAATGTCAGCAATGAGAACCCCAGTGATTGTCTCCCAAATGAGGTCTCCAGTGATTGTTTTGTCTTTACCCAAAAAATCAATCATGATTACTTCCCGACAATCCCAAAAAAACTAAAGTAAGGACTTTTTGTGAAGATTTTAAACCACAGACATTCATAGGCTTTAGAGAAGCTTGTATATTATTAAGAGAAATGATCAATTGATAGCTACTTTGTCTATCGATCGTAGAAGTGTACTCAACAATATGACTTAAGAAAACACCATATTTTTCACACCGAGTACAGGTTGAGCATAACGATTCTACAGTTACGTGCTTCTAGTCAACATTCAGATATTTGGATATCCATTTCTCAGAATTTTTCCATGTGAACTATGTGATGGCCGCGTTCATATTAAATATTCAATGCTTCAGGTATTTGTCTTAGCCCAATTATCAGCCTTCCGGGCTTCTTTTTTTAATCTTCAAGGGAAAATTTTTCTCTTTTGAAGCATGTATTTCCATTCTCTTGCAGAAGCATACTAGAGACGTGATTACTGTAGTAGACTACGAACATCCAGTCAGCTGCGTGTGCTTCGATGAAGTGCAAGGAGTTTAACACATAATGAATATAAATAAACACTTATCCATTTAAGCAGCGTCTAGGAGTAGCAAATGCACAACGTAGAGAAGATCGTTTAAATATTTGCAGCAACGTTAATGTTGTATTAGTGTTATTGTTAGAGTAGATAGTGTGCCAAAAATGATTCGGATTTTACCATATTAAAACAAATTTGTGGTGATAGTGAGTCTACAGATGCGTTAGGTATTAAAAAAGATTATTTTAATTAAGTAAGAATTTTATCGTTAAATGTCAAATGGTCATTCTCTGCATATAAAAACATTTACTTTTGATGTGAAGCACATATGAAATATTGAAATATATCTGACGCTGCAAGTATTTAACCGATCTTATCCACTTTTTGCATTTACATACTGAAAATGCTGCTTAAGAGTGTGTTTATTTTCATTTATTGTCTGCTAAACCCCTTGAGCTTCTTCAAAGCACACACCGTTGATCGAACATTCGAAGTGCCAAGTCTGTTGATTACTAAAAGTATTAAGCATATCTGCATAGTCAAATTTTAATTTCCCCAAGTAAAAATATACTTCAATTCTTTGATTTTCGAAATTTCGGTTAACTTTCTGTTTTTTTTTTTACATACTGCACAACGACACTTTGATTTTTTAACTGAAATCGCATAATGGTTACTGTTCGTTGCTATGATGTTGAAATGAAATGAATATGTTTATGAAAGGCACTGGCACTCAGACATCAATATATCACTCTCAAGTATACTGTTTTATAGATTAACAATAAATATAATTCCGTAGTAAACAGTTAATAGAAAAAGAAAGTGTTCCAATAAAATATGCAAAGAAAAAATGCAATAAATATGACAAAAATGTGCAAAGGAGGGGATCTGAATATTGATGGAAAAATAACTAACTGATTCTGAAGAAGGATGGAAATGGCAAGAGAAATATACAAAAAATAGATAAATGAAGAGTATAAATTAAATTCAGTACTATGAAATAAGTAAATTACAAATAAAACAAAAAAACTTTTGCATAAAGCAATGGTATAAAGTATAGTTACTTATGATTTGGAAATGTGGACGGTGAAAAAGAACATGCAAGGCCGAGTAAGTGCTGTTGAGAATAGGTTTCGGAGAGAATAACTTTATTGGATAGGGTAAGAATAATAAAAATAAAAACTATTAACAAATATGATAGAAAAGAAACAACTCTCTTGATACGAACATATGAAAAGAATGACAAGAAGATAGGTTAGCTACGAGAATTTGGAAGAGGTTTTCTGGGAAAAGAATAAAGAGACGAAAGTCATGGAAAGAAGAGAAGTCGAAGAAAATTAGTGGAAAAATCAAAATCGGTGGTCTCTGATTTGGAAAAATAGTCAATAAGGATGTAGAATGTATATATATATATAGACCATTGGAACAACGAAAGCAAACACACGTCTCGTAGTCTATGCGAGTTAACAACGATACACAGAGAAACAAACTTTAAGCCGAATAGCCAAATTGATCGAAAAAACGTATTCTCCAGTGCAAATTGAAACAAGAATATTTAAAATATGACCTGTTGAAATTGTGACGAGATATAAGTGTCCAATGATTTTAAATGAGTGCGATCAGAGAACTGTTACAAATGCAATGAGTTTAAAGTTCATGGATAATTGTACTGAGGATAGCCGCATAGATGGAATTTGGTACTGGAAAGAAAGTACATTAAGGAAATATAGAGAGAATTTGAAGGGGAGTCAGATATTACTGGAGACGCAAAAAACCTTTCATTAGCGATGTTAATACTTATCTATATGCTCTATGCTTTACAATAAGTAACTGATAACAACGCTTAGTGAGAGGTTTTTTGCATGCCACTTTTCCATTATAACTAGTTTTTCTTGAAATTCTCTTTATGTTTTCTTAATATACTTTGTTTTCATTATCAAATTCTATCTGTACCGACTATCCTCAGTGCACATTGCACATGCAATAGTTCTCCGATCGCGTTCATCATCTTTGGACGCCTATTTCACAGTAACATGTCAATAGTTCAGTATATTTTGAATATTTTTTTCAATCTGCTCTTATTCGATAAATTTGGCAGTTTAGCTTAAAGTTTTTTCTTTGTGTAGTGTTATAAACTCGCGCATATTATCAGACATTATAACTCAACTTTGTTAAAACACCAAATATTTATTTTCCACAAATACGTGATACTATGAAGACGATTTCCGAATTCGTTCTAAATTTACTATTTTACAATAGAGATAGAGAGAAGAGTACGAAAACTTTTGTGATATTCCATGTTAAAATATTTTGCAAATTCTTTTGTACTTGTAAATAATAGCAGTTTTCGTATTATTATTATTAAAGGTTTTTAAAGTTTTTTAACTTTGTTAAATGGAAGTAAATATGTGCCATGATAGCAGGATGTTTACATTTATGATACTCAACATTCATGGGGTGCACGAACGCCTTTGCGACTTTTCAATTGTTAACGTTACTTTTACAAGTATCAAGTCCTTTAACACACAATCGTTATATAATATGTATTTCAAGTTCGCATTCATATCAAAATATATGATATCCAAACCGTTCTGTATGACTATCCTAAATCCAAATCTTTTATTTTTGATTCACCACTGGAAAAAATAATTATTTTTCTAGTACATTATTAATAAATGATTTAAATGATTGTAAAACGAGGGTTCATTAATACAATTATGTTTAAATTTTTGTTCTGTATTAATTTATAGCTACTACCAAAATGTTAATTTAATTTAATGAATTTTGATCATGACTTGTAATTACGAGTATCTTTGGAAACTCGTCTAATTATGTTCGGAATGATTGCTGGGAGAAACTAACTATTAAGGCGCGGTAAGTTTGATATATGTACGTTTTATGTGTTTGAGCGCCAACAGAAGTAATAATTATTATAGGTTTGTGTTAATTACACGAAAATAACTATAGTAAACATACATTAAATTCATAATTAATTAATTACCTAATGTACTTCATGTAGAAAATAATTCTGTAGAGTATTTACTTCATTTTACACGTTAAACATAGGTATATGTATACCTGCGTGTGTTATTACATTGTTAACGAATAGAGAATACATTCGCCAAGAAAATGCTAACTTTCGAAGGTTAAATTAAATAGAATGAGTCAGATCTTTTTTTAAATTTATGTAAGGTATAAAACAGTTGGTTTTTTATTTTTCCTGGCGAATATGTTACAAGTACGTGTATACTTTATAATAGAATCAGCGACTGATTTAATTCATTCACCAATGAGATTATTACATTACAAGCACTACATATCATGGCTTACATAATGTCTGTGTGCCATTTACATGCATAAATAACTAAATTGAAAAAGTCTATGTCTAATTCGATTTGCCTGTCGTAAATTTGAATTATTGTGTTATGATTGCCAAATTTAATTTGTTAGGTTGATAAATGCGTCATTTAGTTTTTGTTGTATGTACATATAACAACGAGGTCATTATTCTTTATTGTATTATTGCATTTAGTTGTACATTTTGTGTACAAAAAATGTTCAGTAAATTACCGTCGTAGCCGAATTGGGTATTCGATAAAGATGTATTTGTATGCGTAAGAGTAGAAATTTGATTTATCAAGTTCTTCTCTTCGAGATTATGCTTTTCTATTAAGACGTTCATAGATTGCAATATTTAATTTATCAATCCGTACTTTGAGATTCTCAGATCATTAGAAGATCAGCCCAACTCCAGTATTTAAGAAGGGCAATCATTATATCTCTAACTACACTTCTATTAGCATTTTCTTCAAATTGTGTGAAAGGGTATGAAAATATTCTGTAGAAGAAGCTGTATATTAGCACCAAATAAACTATTACTAACTTGGTTTAACTTAAGCTATACATATATGAAATTTTGGGTTCTAGACTGTTAAGGCTTCCCCAAACCAACGCGAAACATTCGCAGTCGCAGCGAAATTTTCGTGGGAAATTATCCACGACCAAACGCTGACTATGTAATTAAATAGTCTTATCTACATCGATGCAAAGATATCGCGCCGCAGCGCGTCAAACTGCAACGAATTTATCGCAATCGCTGCGCGCACGGTTTTTAGTTGCTGTCGCCACGCGAAACCTATCGTAATAAAAGATGACATGTACCGAAAAGCTAATTGAATTAGTAAAAAAATACCCAATCTTATACGACCTGTCACATGACGAATACAAAAATGTGAGGACAAAAGATAAGGTGTGGGAACAGATTGGAGCGGAATTAAAAGAAACTGGTAAGTATGTACCTAATTTATTGAATCATTAAAAAAATTAACAAATTTAATTTATTGAATCATTAAAACAATTAACAAATTTTTCTCGAATGTTAAATGATAAATTTGTTGCCCGTTTTGGATCATTTTGCATCTATTATCTATTATATCTATATTATATCTATAACATTTATAATACTACAAATATAAACCTTGAATTTTCCTCAGCTTCTAATGCAAGAAATAGCACTGCTTCTTCTTCGTCCGACGAGGAAGACATTTTTGCACTGCTAGAATCAAAAACTGACGCGTTGGTGTGGGAATCCACGCGAATTCACCGCGTCGCAGGTGAAGCGAAATCAATCGCCGCGAAAATTTCGCTGCGACTGCGAATGTTTCGCGTTGGTTTGGGGAAGCCTTTACACTTCACATATCGACATATAATAATTTCTTTTATCGTGTTTTTAAATTATTTTATTTAATTTAAATACGATTTAAATACAAATTTTTTATCAAAATCAACGTTCGTGAGTTACAAATAATCCAAGAAGAAATCCCTTTATTTGCTAATATAGGTATCATAAAACGAAGAGTCGTTTTTCGTTTTATAAGACTATTATTTTATAGAACAAACTTATTTCTGTATGTCGGACCATTTTTTATTACATTTAATATTAATTCTATTCTATCTAATTTCAAATTACAATTAGCAATTCAAATTTTAGTTCCTTTTCACACATAATACCAGGTTAGTCGTTTATATTTCGGGAACTGGCAATACTGTTAGTGTTGTCTCCGATCTGACGATTGCATCGTGAGTTTGTCATTTTTGACAATATATTTGCCTTGACAGTTTTATTATTCGGTCGCTATTTCTATTGTTGACAGAAACTTGAAAATTTTATTTCAGCCATGAAATGGAATTAACTCGTGAACATTTTTGTGCAATTATTTGTCATAACTTTCGGCGTCGATTATCTCAACTAGAATGCATTGACGAGCTGAATTCTTTATACTGTGATGAAGCACCATCGAAAACTACAGTATATCGTTGGTATAGTGAGTTTAAACTTAGACGATGAATTTCGTGAAGGTCGTCCCACAAATGTTGTTGTGTCGGAAAACATTAAAGCAGTGTCTGAATTGATAATGCAAGACCGTCATGTGACAAACCGTGAGATCGAGGCACCTCTAGGTATTAGTAACACTAGCTTGCATAAGATCCTGCATGAACATTTAGCCGTTAAAGAGCTATGTTCACGTTGGACACCACATAATTTGACAACCGCTCAAAAAAGGATTCGCGTCGATTGGTGCTAAGAAATGTACAAAAAATACAATGGCGGAGCTTCAAAAAACATTTATAAAGGCGTCACAGGTGATGAATCTTGGATCTACACGTATGAGACCGATAGTAAACAGCAGTCGACTGTGATAAGCCAAAATCAACTAAAGTTGTTCGCGCCCGAAGCACATCAAAACAAATGGTCGCCTGTTTTTTCGGAAAAACCGGTAACCGGATGGTACACAGTTATTTGTTTGCCAAAAGTTTTTGAAGAAATAAGGAAAACAAACCGAAAACGATAGGTCATTCTCCACCATACCAATGCGAGCTCTCACAGGTCGGTTCAAACAATTGATTTGACAGGACAAAACATTTAATTGTTGAGCCATCCGTCATACAGCCCTGATTAAGCACCCTGTGATTTCTTTTTATTCCCACAGTGAAGAATAAATTTCGTGGTCAACGATTTTCTACACCAGAAGAGGCAGTTGAGGCATTCAAAACTCATTATATTTTGGAGATACCGCATTCACAGTGCCTGTCGAGTAAATATAATTTATTTTCATATTATTATCTTATTTATTCTATTGCATGACTATTAGTATATTACGTTTATATGTATCGTTTTAAAACGTTTTTGCCACTATGATTTTAATGATATTATTTACAATGTGATCACAATACTTTTAAATATACCGCGTTTTTATCGCGGATTTCTTGCATCATGATTACTTCATGTCAAATTGAATAGTGCACTTGCTCTTCGTCCTACCTACTCTTTTAAAAGGTTCGATCTTGTAAAAGAGCGCTTTCTTCTATAAATTTTACGATACACACACCCGTTAGTTCAGCACTAATTTTTTTACCGGACCTTGTATATTTTATTGACATCTTATTACATAATTTATTTTATTACACCATTTACAATTGCTTGTACTTTTGCCTAAACCATTATTTTCGCTAACTAATTATTTTTATTAATACGTTCAAACTTTTGAATTATTAATTAACTGTGTGACCTTGACTTGACTTACTGAAAATCCTTAACAAAATTATGCACAAAAACTCGGGTGTGTGATTTTATCAAAATACCTTTACTAAAAAATAGTAACAATTGCTTCACCAAGACTGAGCCTTCTTCAGATTAAAAGTTAAATCTAACACAAATGGAATATATTCTAGTCAACTGTGTTCAGGGGGGGGAGGGGGAGGGTGATATATAATTACAAGGGAATAAGCTTAATAGTAGAGAATTGTTCAAATAATTTAATAAATTAATACATTTAATGATAACTTTATCCCTTTATTTTCCGTATCTAGAATGATGAACTCTAAATTAATAGATTACAATGATTTAAATGTACTGCAAAGTTGGAATCATTTTTGTTCTGATTAAAACTTCTTTCGTGTTCTGTTGTCCTTGTGCCCATAGATCTCCCAGTTTGACCGATATACTGTATATGGTATATCCTAGAGCAATCACCACAAGAGAGCAAGAAGGCGAACAGGAAAAACTTTCAAGATAGCAGGCCATCAGAATGGAACCCGAGCCCACAATGTAATAAACTAGTAACACATTTAAACGTGTTTTACTGTAGGTTTTATTCGATTGATCCTACTTCTAAACTACTGCTATAATACTTGAAATAATAAAATCGTACGTATAATTTCTGTAGTATCGCATCATTTACTAGTTTTAAATATAAATACTTATACATAACTTTGATCTATATGACTGGTAATATTGAGTCTTTTAAAAGAAAGTCGAAGTAGGCAAGATGAATACCCAAACTTCTTTCGGATATGTAACGATGTGTAATGTATTAGTGTTTTTGAGCCCGTACCTACATATATGAGTTTGTATATTATGAGTCTTTGGCTAAACAGAGATTGCACAAAATTGGAAAAGAAGATCTAGAACTACCTCTCCTCAATAAAAAGACAAATCGTTTACTAACATCATAGCAACAGCTTCTGCAAACTTTTACGGTCTCCTTTTGATAGCTTACAAGAAATGTAAAAATGAAACAGAAATAATGTTTAAGCTAAAGAACGAAAATAATAAATATATATTATATTCACTTTATTTATACTCGAGAATGTAAGTTATGGAACTCACTACGTACTGAAAGAAAACCAATTTTGAATATAAGAATCAAGAAGAATATAAGAAATATTCCTAGGAAAAGAAAATCGTATTTTTTCTGTTGATACATGGTTGGCATTGAGATGCATTTTTAAGACAACACTAACATTTTACGTAATCTAGGTCTCAGAAGCCGGGACTATAAAACTCCAATTAAAATCAATGGATGAAAATTTATTGCAATAAAATTCAAATAACGTTACAATTATTCATGTATATATTCGTACATGTAGAGACACGTGAATAATATGAATCTTAATTAAATATCAAAGCAGAGGCTATTTGCTATATTAAACGAAGTTTTCTTTAGAAAGAAGTAAATAATATGATTATTGGAAACATTGTTTTTGTACATATACGCATCAGTTTGCTTGTATAATTAATGTGTGAAATTCACATGATGCATGTTTATTATTTTAGCAAAGTTGTGCGACAACATTAAATCTCATCTGCCCATTAATAATCACGATTTCGTTATCGGCAGGTTGGTTGATCTTATGCAATACAAGCGAAGTTTACGAGGACGGTTCGAAAACTTCGTACCACATGTTTATGGACATTTTAATTTTCAATAGTTTCCTGCTCGCTCAACACAATTATTCCAACAATACTCCAAATTGGCAATGCCTTCATTGTGAGTCGATGAATCTAGATCCTCAAAATAGCTATTTACAGCAGCGGTTACTCCGGAAAACCCCTGTAAGGATAGACGCAGTAATTTCTAAACTAAAGGTATTTCGAAAATCGTCCTTGCACACATTCTATAGCTTTTTTTTGGATTTCATAACAAGGATTCGACACTATCGAGCCATACTCCAATCTCGAACGGACTAGCGAAATGTATAAAATTTTCAATGTGGATATTTTATTAAATTGCTTAGCATTTCGCAATATAAAGCCCATCATACCAAATGCCGATTAAACTACACTGGTAATTCAAAAATAACTCAATATCAGAATACACTCCCAAATCCTTTACCACATCACATCTAAGGAGAGGAACAGAAGCAACCTCGTATTTGTATTATAATAAAGATTTCCTACGGATGTAAGACTAACCCTGCATTTGGAAGTATTCAATGTCAACCTATTTCCACTGCACAATTCATAAACACCAGTCAAATTATGCTGTAACTCCTCACAATCAACCTCTGATGCTACGATTGAAGAATTTTAACGTCATCCGCAAACATCAATATCTGGCAATTAACAGACTCTGGCAGGTAGTTAATGAAAAGCAAAAATAAAAGTGGTCCTAAGTTAGACCCTTGTGGTACTCCAAATGTAATAGAACGACGACCAGAAGAAAAATTATCGTATGAAACAAATTCATGATTCGTAAGGTAGGATTGAAGCAAACTCACTAACGAGCTACTGAATTCCAAACACCGCAGTTTCGACAAGAGATATCCATGGTCAATACAATCAAAGGCCTTAGCCATATCAATGTAAACGACGTCCACCTGGTTCCGACTATCCAATGCCTCCGAAACAAATTGGGAAAAGACGCAGAGATTTTAATTAAGATATGATTTTAGTAGATCTCCGAAATTGTACCTAATTAATACTAAATGGAAAGAAATTCTATTATAAGAACATTACATTGGCATTGTTCAAGGTTTTATTTCCTATTGTGAACATAATTTTCTTGCAAATTAGTATATGATAATTCATAACTACCTATGAAAAAGCGTTTTTTGTTTATATGTTTTCAGTACTATTAGCACAATTTAATTCACAGTATTTATTGTAAGCTAATTCTAAATATTGTGGTCGCCATTATCTATAGACCGTCGCCTTATAATCAGAAAGTGGGTTATCACATCAATTAGTTTGTTGAAACAAAATCTTTTGTTATCCAATGATAGGTTATTTTGAGTTCTCATGGGATGATGTTATATGTGACCAATCAATATAGGTTTTGTACATTCCATTTAACGTCGTTAAAAACATTATTTGAAATTAATTAATAAAGAAGTTTTATAACAAAGAAATCCTTAGGTCGCTAAAGTAGCTGATAAACTATGTTCTGTAGTGTAGGATATGATGAAAAAATATAATGTCTGTAAGAGTGCAACCAAACGTTCGAACATTTTAAATGAGCGCTGTAGGCGGATTATTTTATGCGTGGTGGTTACACTGCTTAATACATAAGTAGGCTTCAATTCAAAGACTATCTCGGTCCTTTTCCTATTTAATGCAAGGAGCCCCTCATTAGAGTATTAGTGGTAGATAAAGTCTAGGAAATAAATACTAAAATAAATACCTCAATTTACATGCGTTTTATATGTATTAGAACGAACTTGATAGTTTTGGTTTTGCCGAGAGACGAAAGTTATAAAGAAAACAAATGACTGGATGAAAAGAATTTTTATCGTGAAGCAAGGAGCTGATTATGTGGAGATCTATAGGGACGGTTGCGGTGGTTAATGTCATACTTACTGTACGTAACATGAATTTTTATGGCTATGTTTAGATATATTAAAAGAGTACTTTCTTAGCGATGTAGAAAAATTATTGTTGGAAGACAAATTGACTTTCTGGCAAGATCAAGGTCTGGAACATGGAGTCAAGGTCTTGCAAGAATAACTAATTTATAATTTGTACAAATAGTTGCACTTAAAGCTCTAGATATAGGATTTTCATCCAATATGGTATATATGGGACTATTTATAAAGAAGAAACATGACCAATAAGGAATCAAAAAAGAAAGCACTGCCAGAAAAATGGTGAAATGTATGTCTACTGCTATCTGCTTCTGGGTTTCCGGCCTGGAACCGCCTTACTAGTATATCTGCCGACGTTTCGTACCCATTTGTATGGGACATCTTCAGGGCTGAACTACTGCACTGAAACGTCGGCAGATACACTAGTGACGCGGTTCTAGCCCGGAAACCCAGAAGCAGATAGCATGGACCACGACCGCGGAAGTCTACGTACCAAATGTATGTCTACTGCTTATTTTACTTAGAATTTAATTAAAATTTGTTCAAGGAAATGTAGAGTGCAGAGAACTTAGTGGAGATACAAAAATTTGAAAACTTTTGTTCAATTTAAGAAAATCTTTGTGGCATCCGTATGATTCTCCAAGTTTCATTAATATTATAATTGGTGCTTTTTAGGTTGTCCAATAAACATACATGTATTTTATTATAATCTCATGTTTGTACTTGTTGGGTTCTAACTTTTAGGTAGTCGCCAAAACTTTCCTGATTGATTGTGTTCATAATTCTGTTACAAATTCACACGATTTTTATTTTCATTAATTACGAATAACAGAATAGATTTAATTTAGATTCAGTTTACAATAATAAAATTTTCTGCCCTGAAAGCCTTGCAGTTTATAAATATAAGAAATGATAAAAGAACTATTTGTCATAATTCAAAAGATCCTTCGAAATTTGGATTTAAATTGAATCGGCTAATATTGAATTACATAAATAAAGAATATTTCGAAAGCAGTTTAATGTTACATAAACCTTTACTTAAAATTTTGTACGGATATTACCAATACTTAGTAAAAGATCGAAGTAACTAAGGTTGTATAAATAAATAATGGAATATTTAATTGAAACCTATGCTTCGAGAGCGCAATAAAGTGTAGTAATTACGTATGATATATTATACATGGTATTCATGTGATATATACATATGTACATATGTGTAAAATAAATTCGTAATGAATACAGAAAACCTGATCTTGAAACATAAAATATATTTTATTTGGTATTGATCTTTAAGAGTTTTATAATTTTATCGCTTTGTTTACTATTTCAAATATTGGTCAATGTTATCGAAGAATTCTCTCGTAACCTATATAAGAATTTTATTCCACATAAACATCGTTTTTTATTGCGTAAATAGTTTAGGTCAATGTTAATTAATTGATTAGGAATGTCATCCATATTTGACAAATGCTCGCATTTATTTTTGTCGCTCGCCGCAATGTCTTCTGTAAAATAATATTATGTATTAGAAGTTAATAGTCATGAAAAGATAAGATACAGCTTTAAAACGAAAACATTTTTAATATTTTTTTCAGTTGGAATCCTATATGTACAATATAAGCTAAATAATACCTTTGCTTTTGAAATTGTCTGTTCCAATCGCAAAAATTGACAGACATAATACGAGATGTGGCTATTAAATAACGAGTCTGACGCTGTAAAACATTTTATTTTGATTTCATACATATTTACTTATTATCCCTTTCAATATACACCCCTCCTTTATCCCTACAACGTTCCATGCGAATCTTCCATTGTTCGAAACAGTGCTGGAAGTCTTCTTCTGTCAGCTCCTTCAGGACGCGTGCCGCTTTCGCTTTCACAGCTTCCACGTACTCAAATTTTTTTCCCTTTAATTCAGATTTCACTTTAGGAAACAGATAGAAGTCGCACGGTCCAAGATCCGGCGAATAAACCGGGTGGTCTAACACTGGGATGCTGTACTTAGCTGGAAACCTCTTGACTGATAACGCGGAATGAGCCGGTGCATTGTATTGATGGAGAGCCCATGACCTGTCCTTGCACAATTCGGGTCGTTTTTTCCTTATTCTTTCACGGAGTTAAGCAAGAACGAGAAGGTAGTAATGTTGAATAATGGTTGGACCTGGGTACACAATCCCATGAATATCGAAAAAAACTATCATCATTGCTTTGAATTTGAATTTGTACATT
Organism: Dermolepida albohirtum; assembly: GCA_031893035.1. Classification (NCBI taxonomy): domain Eukaryota; kingdom Metazoa; phylum Arthropoda; class Insecta; order Coleoptera; family Scarabaeidae; genus Dermolepida; species Dermolepida albohirtum. The sequence goes on from JAVIWB010001733.1 coordinate 26,026, forward strand.
CGAGCTTTTTTGGCTGTCGGTGAAGACGGGCTCTTCCAGTGCACGAATTGGCTCTTCGTTTCAAGACCATAAGTGAAAACCCACGATTCGTAACATGATTTTATCCTTTCCAATAAGTTTGGGTCATTTTCACTGGCATTCAAAGTGTCAGTACAAACATTTTTGCGAGCCTCTTGCTGTTCAAACGTGAGCATTTTAGGCTCCATTTTGGCACACACTTTTTGCATGTTAAAATTGTTATGTAAAATTTGCCGTACGGATTCTTTATCAATCCCCAGAGTTTCAGCAATCGCACCAGATTACCGATTTTTTCGATATTGTCATCCGTCTTTGACGTGGAAGGGCGACTCGGGTGTGAATCATCTTCGACGTCTTCTCGGACATCTTAAAAACGCTTAAACCACTCAAAAACACGTGCACGCGATAAACATTTATTGCCATACTCTTGTTTCAATAAACTATATGCATCAGTAGCTATTTTTTCACGTTTCATGTGAAATTTCACAACAATTCGTTGCTCTATTGTTACACTTAACATTTTTCCGGCGAAATAAAAAAAAACAGCTCTAATGCGAACGAAGGATACGGCAATACTGATTTGTTGACAGAGGCGAGAAGCACTGTATTCGAAAGAGAAGGCTTCACGGTAAATAGCTGTCAGTCGTTGGCGTTTGGCGCATACGCACTTCCTCTGTACCAGCGTAATTCTCGTTATTTAATAGCCATACCTCGTATACTCAGAGTCTGCATGGCTTCAAAGTTTTTAATGTATTCATATCAGCTGATGTTCGTACCTTTTTTTCATCAAATAAGGTAGAATTCAAAAGCAATCAAGTTTCTAATATTCAAATGGGAATAATATTCTATATTACAATATGAGAAAACAGATACGAATAACGTTTCACATAGGAGCTTTTAGAGTTTTGTGTTTAAAATATATGTATTTGAATATAATAATCACATAATATTTTTTGACCAGCATGCTTATAAGATTACAGAATCTAAGATCGATAACCATTAGCAATATTATCAATTTAAATATTTAAATCGTCGATGCTCACGCTTTGATTTAATAATTTTTACAGTGCCGTTTATGAGAGTATATGCTTTTACGCTTTCAGGTTTGAAACAATAGGAATATACCGAATGTATAAATGATTAAAAGGAGTGGTCTAAGAATGAAATATTTTGATATAGCAGAGGTGAAGCAAGCAATATCAGATAGAAAAAAAAAATTGCTAGATATCCTTCAGAAAAAAAAAAAACGTTGTCACATAATCCAGACCATAATAACGTATTCTTAATACACATATATATGTTTTGAATGATACAATATGAGATGAAACACAAGCAAAGTTTATAGTGAAACCATTGCACATGAACAAATTGTACGTAATTGGATGGTGGAGTTCTGTGGTAGAGGTAACTTTTCAGAAAATGAACAACGCGGGGTCAGTGCAAAACTGTGATGGATGATTTTTGAAAAAGATTCTGGTGATAGTTTATAGACAATTTAAATGTGTCATCTCCATGTTATAGGATAAGCAGTTCTTCTCATTTGGTAAACTGCCCCTGAACTGATTAGTGGCATATGGTGAAAAATGGTTATGGTCATAGAAAATAGAAATGGTTAGAGAAATGTGACAGCTTTGCTTTATTTGTTGCTGCAACTCCACGAGGTCATGTACATATCTAGAGAGGAACTGTAGCAACAAGAAAAATAAGGATGCCACCGAATCCAATACAATCTTGAGGTTTTCGAAGGAATTCGAAGATTCTTAAGATAGAAATGTCGTGCCATGAAATGGAGGAAGACCACTTTGAACATCTCATTTAATGTATTTCACCTCCGTTGCTTGTTCATAAATTACATTGTTTACTTGTTTGCACATAATTAAAAAGTGGAATAAACGAAAATTATGACTTCTATGCATATATTGGGCTATATTATTTCCGCTCAAAATTTGTGACACGTTTTTTAACACCTTGTATAAGTATATTAAGAAGTCTAGTTCAAAAATAATTTCTGGAAATTTACATACGGGAGCCAACTTTTAAAGTATAATAAGTGAACAATACAAACAAAGGAAATAACAGATTACTGGTAAATGGGCAAAAATCGAAAATATCGGACAAGAAAATTCGATTTCTGTTTCATGTTTTAATATAATTTTTTGAAATTATTAAAGAAGAAACTAATATGCATACATTGGGGACTATATTGATTTACAAACGTCAACTTCTAGCCTACTTACGCACTAGTGAACAACAAATGAAAGATTAAAGTGATAACGATAGTGGAAAAGTAAAAAAATGGTAAAAACTGAAGGTTGGGAAGTCAACGAAAAGAACAAATTACGTGGCAATAAAAGTAGAAAATAAATTATTAATGAAAAGTGAAATATTTAATTGACGCAAAGAGATATACTTGTAAACGTAGCAAGTCTATCTGGTAGCATTATATAAACACAGAAGCCAATGAGGCGAAGTAAAGGGATACACTAAGAATTAGTCAAAAGAATTGAGAAAGTCATTACTTAAATTTACGTGAGTATTAAGAAGAACAAAAGAATTAATTTAAAGAATGTTATAATGCTTACTATATTCTATTATAGATTGTGACTAAAACAAAGTTAGGAAGTTGGAAGTTCTACAAAGAAGAATGCTTTGAGAAATATATAAAAGTAAACAATATTGGTAATTTGAGGAAAAGAATATGGAAAGCCAGTAAAACTTAAAGACTCCATAATTCAGGTATTATTACTAGCTCTTATTAGGTATTAAAAATTTGGTAACTAGAACACATTACAAAATTTCCGAAAACATAGTATAAAGAAGGTATAAAAATATCTAAATTGTTGGTATGGACGAGGAAAAAAGATAAAAAAAGAAGAATTAGAAGCGAAAGCGAAGCAGAGATTGTAAACTGGGAAAAGGCCATGCCAGCCATGAGACAAAAGGAAATAGAAATTCATTAGATAAAAGTGTTGCGTTGATGTGTTGTCCCAATATGCCAGTTGAGGTAAAATATTAACTTGTTTATAGTGTAACAGAATATATTGTATATTATTGCATGCTATGCCGTTCAGAATTGTTTTGTATACATACTCTTATACATAGCTTATTCCTATGCTTACTTACTGGTGTTCAGTTTTTGTCAAGCACAGTGTATACCAGATTCTTACTATAATTATTGCCATACCATGCTGTTTTTTCATAAAAACAGACTCAAAAATAATATATTATAGAGCAGTTAATGCGGCTGACTGTTTACATTTTTATTAAACCTTGTACATGAAAGCGACTATATAAAGATGAATCAAATTCGATCTTACACTTTCTATGTCGATGGCGCTGTTGCTTTCTTCGAATTAAAAACGCTTGCTGCCAAAAATAGTTCGATACCGCAAAAAACTTGCTCAATCGCCAAATCATATCATACGTGTATACACTCGCGTTTGTAAATCGTGCGAAAATAAATTTGTATGTAGGTCGGAATTATGGTTGAGCATCTGTAATGTTTGGGATGGTATTCGCGGCAACGTCGCCATCTGCTTAAAAACATAACTTGGTAAAACTATTAAAATTCTAAATAATCTTTTGGAACATGTATTTGCTATTTGATATTTATAGAACTAATGTAATCTATTCGCAAATGATTTTGTGAACTGTTTGTTATATAAAAGAGACGAACACTTTTTGCTATCGTTATATATTTTTTATAAAATGCTTTTCGATATTTCTCGATAGTTTGTTATTAATTTTTATGTATACTAACGTGTCTTTCATTTTCATATTGTTAGTTCTACAAATATTTTCATTTTACTTATGTAAATATGCTTTTCTATGTTATATAAAAAGATACAAGACCGCTAAAAGGGAATAGAGATTGCTGCTTAAGAGATTAATGCAAAGATAATGGTGGAATGCGGTAGTAATAATGGTCGATTTAAATTTATTACGCCAATTAATGTTCTGCCCACAAGTATTGTGCAACTAACTAAAATAATTGAACGAAATTTTCTTGAAACGTTTGAGTTAAATATTAGATTTTCAGCGATAATTTACAAAATTGTAAATATAATACTATAGTTTTTATACTTTCATTACCTACATCATATCTTAGATTGCATTTTTGTTTTTACACTGTTTAACTGTTCAACATGTTGCAACAATTTATCTGTAAGGTAAATACTTTCAATTAGATTGCAAGGAAACAATTGTGTGTTCTGCGTAACAATTTTGAAGTTGGCTAAGGTTACACAAGTATATTCAGAACAGAAAGAAATGAATTGCTCTTGTATCAATTTCGAACTGATTTTTTTAAATTTTAAATTATAACTTTTATAATACTTACAATAAGAGTTATAACTACATCACAACAGTTATGCTTAAGAAATTACGTTCGTTAAATATTTATCATACGATGATAGCCGTTTATATTTCGGAAATAGCAAACATAAAAAAAGATCTTTTATTATCGAAAATAGTTTTATTGCTTTTCAAAGTATTTCTCTTGAAAACCAATGCACTTTTGCATTCGTTTAAACTAATCCGAAAAGCATTGCTGCCAGTGTGAAGGCGGTACCACGAAGTTTATTCTTCACGTGTGGGAACAAAAAGAAATCACAGGGTGCTAGATCAGGGATGTACGGCGGATGGCTCATCAATTCAGTGCTTTGCTCGGTCAAATATTCAATTGTTTGAACCGACCTGTGAGAGGTCGCACTGTCATGGTGGAGAATGATCTATCGTTTTCGGTTTGTTTTCCTTATCTCTTCAAAAACTTTTGGCAAACAAATAGTTGTGTATCATTCGGAATTGATAGTTCTACAACTTTCCAAAGGCACGGTTGCAACGTGACCAGTTTTTCCAAAATAACAGGCGACCATTTGTTTTGATGTGCTTCGAGCGCGAACAACTTTAGTTGGTTATAGCTCATCTTGAAACACCCATGGGCTCATACGTATAGATCCAAGATTTGTCACGTGTGATGACTTTTATAAATGTTCTTTGAAGCACCGGCATTGTATTTTTAGTGCATTTCTTGGTAGTCCTTTTTTAAGCGGTTGTCAAATTATGTGGTAACCAACGTGACCATAGCTTCGTAACGGCAAAATGTTGGATGCAGGATCTTATGCACGCTAGTGTTACTAATACCTAGAGATGCCTTGATCTCACGGTATGTCACATGACGGTTTTTCATTATTAATTCAGATACCGCATTAATTTTTTCCGACACAACAACATTTGTGGGACAACCTTCACGAAATTCATCATCCAAAGAACGCTGTCCAAGTTTGAATTCACTATACCAACGATATACTGTAGTATTTGATGGCGCTTCATCACCACATAAAGAATTCAGCTCGTCGATGCATTCTTGTTGAGATAATCCACGCCGAAAGTTATCAAAAATAATTGCACGAAAATGTTCGCGAGTTAATTCCATATTTTCGCATAAAATTTTCAAGTTACTGTCAATAATAGAAATAGCGACCAGATAATAAAACTGTCAAGGTAAATATATTGCGAAAAAGAGAGGCAACACACGAAATATAAACGGCTAGCCTCGTATTAATTTAACAATATCTATCTATAAATTTGTAGTGGTATTAAAGCATAATTATAATTTCATTAAAAAAAAATATGCGTTTAATCTTCTTCACTTCAAAGATGATTTAATGTTGGTGAAAAGTCTTTTATTGCTTCAAAGTTGAACAATTAATTCCAATAGCTGTATGAGAATTCTGTTTCCGGGGCTTAATGGTAGTAGCATCTACATGTCATTGATTGCCAAATTGCTTCATTTTGTCCAAATTTATTCCTAATTATGCAAAGTAATTTTTCTAATATATTACCGGACAACTACACCCGATGTTTTTATTACTGGACGAAGGTGTTTCATGTTCTAGATCCTCAGAGTTCGTAAAATTGAGAACATAATAATTTAGCTTTGTCATAATAATAAAAAAAGTATTTCCAGCCTCTTGACCGTCAATGAATTGAAATATTAGTTGTTCGTAAACATTACAACCCTCTGTGTATGTTATATATACTATTAAAGATACTTTTCGATAAGTACATTTTCATTCAATAAATACATAAAAAGCATATTATAATATGAAACCTATTTGGTATATTTAAACTTTATTTGAATTCGATCAAGAAGCAGTCTTACTTGATCGATATACGAGCGCTGGTCAGCAAATAGTGAACGATAAAAGAGGGTTACGCTAATAAAAAATTTTACTTATTTTCAACTGGTAATCCTTCAAAACATAAGGAGACTCCTTAGTTGAATCGAAAATACGTTTGGCTTGTTTTGAAACATGGAAAAAGTGAGAGATCAATCAGTGATAAGGTTCTTACTTTTAAAAAACACAACATGCAATGACATCGAGGGTAAGCTGGAGTCTATTTAGGGAATCAATCTCCATTGAGTGCAACTGTAAAACGACGGACATCAGAGTTAAACGCGACCGAACTAGCATATCTGACGAACAACGCAGTGCACTCCCAAAGAAAAAAGAAAAATTATTAAAAAAGTACATGATATGGTACTCGATGACTATCGAACAAAATTATTTTATTATTATTATTATACAATATTATAAAATTATATACCATATCATGCATTTTGTAAATATATTTTGGAGTACACATATCTTTTGGGCGTCTGCTGTGTTATCGGTCAAGTACATGTAGTGATCCGACTACACTTAAACTCAGATATCTGTCTCTTTCTGGTTATAATCAACAGAGATTGGTCTTCTAGACAGACTTCAGGTCACCTTTGATTTTATTGTGTGTCTTGTTTTTTAAAGGAAAGAATTTTATTACTGATCGGTGTTCCACTATCTTCAAACAAGCTAAAAACTCTTCATCTCCTATTCAAATAAAAAGCATACTTACGGTCCGAATGAACTCAAATTTTGAGTTATGTATTGAAAAATTGTTGAGAAATAAGTAAAATTTTGTATTTGTGTTGCCGACTTTCGTCAGGTTCACTAATTACTGATCCGTCTTCGTATATTAATCTAGTAAAACTACTTAATTATATTAAAATGGAATTTTAATATACATATGAAGTGTATTTTATATTGTCGCGGATGCTTTTTAATTTATTTATTGAAACAAAATATACATATCGAATAGTATTTGTATTTTCAACAATACAATTTATTTCACACATGCAGAGGGTTCTAGAGTTTCAAAACAACTGATATTTCAATTTAATGAGGGGCATGTGGCTGGCAATACACTTTTTGTTATTAGAACAAAGCTTAATTATTATGTTCTGTTTTACGGGCTCTGAGGATCTGGAACTTGAAACACTTTCTGGCCACTAATAAAAATACCGGGCGTAGTTAACATTCTCTTCGGTAATATAATAGAAAAATTATTTTTCGCAATTAATTCTATTTTAAACCGTTTGAAATAAATGTGAAATTGAAATAATGAAGTTACTGTATCTAATATTTTCGCATATATATGTATGTATGTTTGTACAGATGACTGGTTTGGCGTGATTTCAATGTATAAACAGTATTAAATTAAACTCCCGAGAGATATATATGTACATACGTGCGCATACGAAATTGAAAAAAATGCAAAAAATATGAATTTGTGTATATAAAATTTTAACTGCATATTAAAAGAAGCGGAAAAACTATATTTAAATAATGTAATTTGCCTTATTATTGTTACTGTTATAAAAGTCCTAACTAATATAACTGATTCTAAAATAATACAAAATATAAGAGAGACTCGTGCTGCATGTGTTCTTTTCAGAGTTTTTGTAATGCAAGTACAGTTTATTTTAAATTTCATCAAAATTAGCTTTACTGTCAGCGATTATATTACTGCTAAGTATTAAATATAGAGATTATTTTTAACATTTAATTACACACTTTCTTAATCAAATGCAAGCAATCGGCGTTAACACTATGATTGCAATCCAACACATGCTTTGCTAAACTCGATTTTTCCGGCTGGTTGAATTTTATATGCGCGATATGTTCTTTATACCTTAAGAAAGTGTGTAATTATCGCGAATTAGATACGTATGAAAGTATGTACATTTTGAAGAATAGAGGCCATGTGTTAAACATCGATGTGGGTAATAACAATTCGCCTATATTCGGTCTGCTAAATGAAAAAAAGGGACAGTGCAGTAAATCACATGTAGGTATTTATGTATCTTGTCCGTGTTCCTTTTCTTAATGTCATTAGTCCTAGTTTAAGTAAAGCAATTTTTAAAAATCTTGTGAAACGAATATACAGTGTACATTCTGGTTCTCAACGGTACGGATCGCGTACGGAGTTTGTTTTCGTACGGGTATTTTTCGCCGTAGTTTTCTAGGTGCGACACTTTTTAATTATCTGCTGATGATGACAATTCAGTTGTCGAAATACGTATACAGAATACGAAAATTAATGTGGCAAGGGGTTATATATCGACCTTCAGTTATCAAGTGAATCAACCACAGGCTCCATCAAAATTACCTTCATAGTTTAATTGGTCTAACTTATCTAGTATATTATATACAGTCGTATCTTACTTTAAGATAACGTATACAATATATTGTATCTTAATGTAGAATATCATGTTACACTACCATTTTATTCGTTTATTGTCATGTAGGCAGATTATAAATAAATTAGGGGGAAGATTGTATCTTTTCTTTCAAATGTTTGTTGCTTTTTCCCTGATGTTTTCTTTTACTATTTTCTTCCAGCTCTTCTTTGACCTACTCCTATTCTTTTTACTTCAATTTCGCCCCATTCTTTTAGAAATCTTGTATAATTTGTAAATGGTGTTTTAATCATTATAGAAATTGTTTTTTAATCATTTTGGTGATTTTTGGCTATTTTTATAGCTCATAAATTTCTTATATGTATGCTTTTTCCAACCTTCTATCGTTTCCCCAAATCTTTCGTAGGTTTTCCTCTTTTATTTTTATATTTCTTACAATTAATAATAATCTAGAACATAACATATCTTTGTAATAGAATTGTAAAACCATTTTCTTTTTAATTTTTCGATAGAGGGATTTAAATAACAGATGCAATGATTCCGTGTATGCCTTCCTTTGCTAGTCTCAGATTTATTTTTCTTTGTCTCATCTGTTATTTATTAAATTTTCTGGGTAGATACAATGACGTCTGTTTCGATAAATTTCATAGTTTCTTGCCTTGTAACTGAATCGCCAGGTTTTAGAGATTTTCGTTTGAAACGGTGTTTCTTATTGTCATACTCTAGTTCTTTTTTCAGTTATATTTAGGCTCATAGTTTCCATTGAAGTCATTAGTTATTCGATCCCAATATGGTGTTTTTTTAAAGTTCAAGCAAAATATTTGATAATACAGTTCAGATTACTTACTACCAAAACTTTATACGGTCCAAATGACGTCAGAATTAAATGTAATGTGTATGTAATGCGAAAGGAGGCATTTAAGTCCAATATTAGTAATATTAGTCTCGTAGCTTCAATTCCCAACGAGTGCAGGTTACTAGAATTTGGTTGAACTTTATGATATGTATTTTAAATAGATTTTATGTTTGTACTAAAACTGATTGTCTAAATAGATTAATGTTGTTCGTAATCTCTCTTAAATGATGAATGGAAATTGAATGAATGATGTTGACAGTACATATTAATGTCTGCATAAGATCATTTTTGGCTATTGTTTGTTCCCTAACAAGTTTTCAAAACTCGAATTTTGGAATTCTAATAGCGTTTCTGTCAAAAACTATCACATATTTTTGATTAAGAGTTTCATTAGAGATTTACGTTGCTGAGCATAAAAGCTTCTGAAGTTCTCATTTGAAGCTAAATTAATCATTTATAGCTTTAGTTATAATACCATTTCTGAAGCACCAAACATAAATAATATAATAAAAAATGGCTAGTAAACTGAGATAAAAATGTGACGTTATAAATAAACATGAATATGCTATTCTCTATATAAATAACAATTTTCAGACTAATAGAATTACGAAGAGGATGCTCATATATAGCACCGCATTGATTCGAATAGCAGGAAAATTTCGCAAAATATTTATGCGTTCAATGATAATCAGAATTACTGATACAGGTATTTTTGTTATAGATAATAATAAAGAAAACACAATAAAATTAACACAATTTTACAATTGCAAGTACAATTTTGTAGATTATATTGTCTCTCTATTTATATATGCAAGGATTTATTTTGTTTGAAGGCAGATGGTCTTTCTTTCGGGTTTTGTTTTACCAAAATTGATTCGCGCACTTACTAATTTTCCGCTTTTTAATAATATTAAATGCTCGATCTCTGCTTGCAGGGAGTTAGTATAAATATTTTTCACAGTGCTTGTACTAATTCTTCTTTGCAAAGAAATAGCTTTTACCTCCAATGTCAGATGACTCACATGTTTCTGACAGAATGACTTGCTATGCTTAGGATCTTAGGCCTATGTGTTCTTTCTGAGTGTTCTCTCTGAGTTTTTAGGTTCATATGCTCTCTCTGAGCTCTTCGGCTCACGTGTCTTTATTAAAATTCCCCGTCTATATATAATATAAATACAAACTTTTGTTATCCACCCTATATACAAAGAGATTATCCTCTTTCTCACACCTAGGTTCATTACATATAAGTACATATCACAAACTGAGACAATGTACATAATAGATTCAATAACTACATAAAAGAGCTATACAAAAATACAATTAAGGGATCATAATCAACTGCCATACTCTTTTGAAATTAACATAAAAATGGGAAAAACCTATAATATAAAGATAATGAATATAAATGCATTCCGACAATACAATGTTTTTATATCCTCTGTATAATTAAAAGCTTTCTAAAAAAAGAGATATATACTTTTGAGACAATATACTTAATACAATGCACATAAAAACTATACACTATACTTGAAGGATTATATAAAATAAAGAATTATTACATTTAGTATAGTATATAGAAAATGAATATAAATGCATTCCGAAAATACAATGTATTTGTATTCTTAATTGAAACCTCTCTGAGTGTTTTAATAATACTTTAAGGAAAAATATATAAATATTATATATTTAAACACAATTATATATATGCATTGATGTATTTATATTATTGTGTTTAAGTATATTTATATATTCGCATATATAAATACAATTATTACAATGGAATTAAAAATAAAAATATACAGAAAATCAAAATATTCTTCAAAAAATTACACGTACAATTATACCTTACACATTTTAGCTGCCTATAAATTTCCACGCGTAACTTAATTCTTCCCGTTGTACTTTCATACATATATTTGATCAAATTTACGCAACTATTCGCATTTAGGTTATACTTCGATACTATGTATCATTTGATTTAATAAAATTAACGTAACTATAAGCGATGATGTATTATTAAATTTTATTTAAAGTAAAAAGAATATTACAAATATATCCCAAATGTACGTAAAAGTTTAAAAAAAAGAATAGGAATATTTTTTTTTATGTTGGACATAAAAACAGTTACGTAAATTGATATACTTTGCTATCAATTCGTTTTATTTAGAATCTATTGTTATAAAAACAAGATTTATTTATTTGTGAAATATTATATAAGAATAATGTAGCTATATTGACTTTCCTAAATTTGTTTATACGCTATAGCAATTAGTAACTTACTATGTATAGATAGAGCTTATATAACACTTAAAATACACTTTTTACGAACACTATTTAGTAAACATTGTAATTCGTGCATTAACAAGCAATGTAAAGCAATGCGATATTTTCATTTTTATCACTTTCAAGCTTTATAAGCATTAAGATACAATTACACAAGTTGTACAGGAACAAATCGTTAAATACCAGTCATGCTTAAACTTTGACATTACTACTTTTACTAATGCAAGTGCATGATTGTATAATGATGTATAATTTTTAGTATGTGTTCTATTTGTTTGAATTATAACTTAAGAAAATGTGGTAAGTTAGCTATGTGTGTAATTTACTTGTCAAATTCGAATTAATTTTTAAATAAAATGCCAAGACCAACACATTTGCTTTTATAATATTTTTAGGTGTGTCCTGCTCCGGTTGATTTCTTACTGATTGCAACAGCATATTAAATATTTCTAAAGATTATGATGATAATATTAATTTCGTTAATAATTTCTGTGAAGCTGTGTTATTAAAATAAGTAATTCTGATTAAATTTATGTGAGAGTATAGAATGTCTACTCTATCACTGTAAATTTATTTGTCCGAACAAAATATTGTCAACTTGAATTAATAAGGGACTTTTTATTATTATTTATTACTATTAATGCTCGTGATTCGTAACAATTTATATTGCATTATAAAGCTGGGCTTGGTTTTGTAATTAAATTATCTAATTGTTTGGAACTTATTCATGTACTTATTTATTAATAATAACAATAATAATCGAATTTATAACCCATAATAACCTTGTACAATAATTTCTTCAACTGACATTAAAATGTTAATTGATGAACCACGTCGATTTTTTAATTAATTAATTTATTTATTTATTTAAATATTTCATTAAAAAGTTGCTATTTAATTTATGCATAGTTTCATTTTTTTAAAATTTCTCGACAGCGTGAAATATCAGTGAGAATGTCAACGCCATTTTCTTTCTATACTTACCCTAAATCAATAATGAAATAATTACTAGCGAATAAAACAGTAACTACTACGACTGTTTCGCTTAATCCAAAACCCATCAGGTAGTCAGGCTTTCTTTGACAGTTCTATATACATATCTCATGATTTTGTACTATCGTTTCGATGATAATACTCATTAGGTGAATAGAGCGAACAAAACCAGACTACCAGATGGGTTTTAGATTAAACGAAATCATGTGTTTGCAAAGTTACTCTGACAGTTTTTAGTACATATAACGGCGTAGAATCATATCAGTATTTCGGCGTTTTGTGAAGGATTTCAGAGGAATTGATTTAGATAATTTATTATGAGATTAATTTTTCAAATGAATTAATCATTGTACTTGACATCGAAATGAAATATGCAACTAATATAATGTAACTAATAATTATATTTTGAGAGATATATTTAGGAATAAATGCAAAAAACTCCCCTAAGTTATTTACGAGTATAACAGCAACTAGTATAAAATATCGAATTGTATTTCGCATTGGAAAAATCCAATAAGCTACCCATAATTGCTGAAGATCCGATTTTACCAACAGCTGTAAAATGGTGCTAATTATAATTAATGAAAGAGAGGCTGCAAAGTTAAAAGTAACACCTTTCTTCAATAATATTATTCAGAGACGGCCAACTGATGTGGCAGAAGATATTCGAACGAATTCGTTTGTGTTCCACAAACTGGAAAAATATTATGTCTATGTTCCTGAATTTGCGAAAAATAGAAAAGTTAAGGCATTATTTGCACAATGTCCTATTAGAATGAATTCGTGCATATTGCAGCCGCTTCTATGTATTGCCCATTCGCAGTAATGGCTTCTTTATTGCAGTGCCACCCCTAAGATCCTTTTTAATTAGCTGGTATTGAATAGTGTAAGGAAGCAGAGAAACTATTGTCGATCTACGAAGATCTTCTGTTAATTGTTTACATGATTTTCTCCTATTTCGTCCTGAATCGCAATCGGCCTTTCCATAATTTTTTTTATTAGTCACTAAACCGATTGTTCGTGCTTTCTGATAATTTTAAAAATCTATGACTTCGAACATTTCCTTTCCTGCAATTTGTCGCTAAGTTAAGGCCTATTAATGACAAAATACTATTCAGTGGCGATTTTCATTAGATATTCTAGGCATTTCATTAACTTTTCGAGAAGTTAACCTAATCAGAATACTGATGATAGAATAAAATGAATTGTTACTTACAGTATTGCTTTACAGTATCAGAGAATTATTTACAGCACTTGTACTAAAGTAAACAAGTCCTTTATGACTGAAAATATAATAACTATTAAACGCTTCGAAATTCAATAATATACTAACCCAGATTGCGAATTGTCCCTAAGCAGGTTACGAAATAGTCATGGATAAGGAATAGATTACCGAAGTAGGATTAACTAAGAATATTTATACAAAAACTACTTTTCTTTTCATTTCATTTTCAATTCCTAGAACATTATTGTGAGAGTAAAAATAGAATATTTAAATATGGAAACAATATTGTTAAAGAATAGAATTTTTTGCAAGTGGTCACTTACTTATGCACTCTACTGTATTCCTTACAAGGCATTTTGAATTCTTTTTAAATTCTTTCGCAATCTTTCAGAGAATCGCGAATTTTATCCAAATCGAGTAATAAAAGTAGTTGTTAATAATGAATTTAATTACTACTCCTTTGTTTAGCTGATTCCTTCAAAACATTCATGAAAATCAGCTGAAACGAAAAGCTATGATAAAAAGCTTGCACTATGTACAAAGGGTACTAGGAAAGTTTTGCAATATGATGCAACAATGAATCCTAGGAAGCTGCTTGTTGCTGCATGTTGAGACATGTTCATATGTGTACAGTAGCCGCCGCGCCATGTCGATGGGCTCAGTTATTCATTAGCAGTGAGAGTGTAAAGTGTTTGCGATGGCATCGTGGTCACGAAATGAGATAAGGGCAGTTTTGCGTTATAATTTCATGCGTGGTTTAAACATCGATCAGTGCTTCGAAGAAATAACTCTTGCACTAGGTGATGTTTGTCCAGATCGCATAACGATATTCAGGTGGTATAGAGAATTCCAAAGGGGAGAATTAACTGTGGAGGATTCTGAGAGGCCGGGAAGGCCACGAACATCAGTTACGGAGAAAAACGTTACTACTGTGAGGAAAATGCTTAGCGAGGACAGGCGAGAGACCTACCAACAGAGAGAAGGTACCTCAGACCTAAATGCACCAGCAATTCGTTCGATTCCGCATGATCATTTGCACGTGTAGAAGCTTTGTTCTATCTAGGTGCGGCATCGACTGACTGAAGAGCAGATGACACGACGTGTGATTTGGTGCCGGGAGATGCTAAAAAAGTTTAATTAGGGACAATTTCGGTCTGTGAGCAACATCGTGACGGTGACGAGACTTGGCTGTACTATTACGATGTGCCGACCAAAGCTCAAATCAAAGTTTGGGTCTTTAACGATGAGAACACATCCGAAGTTGTTGTTGAAAATCTCGATCTGTAAAGAAGAAAATGATAGCTGTATTTTTCAAATCGAGTGAAATTGTGGAACACGTCGTTTTGGACACACAGAAGATAGTCACAGCTAAGAGGTGCTCTGAACAGTGCCTGCCTAAAGTCATTGGATCCATGAAGAACCTGCGGCCAAAATTTAAAAAATGGACACCCGGGTCCTCCATCACAATAATACTCCAGCTCACCGCGTCAAAGCCTGCACCGAATATTCGACTACAACAGGATTGAAACTTATCAAGCACCCTCCCTACAGTCTAGATCTCGCTCTCTGCGACTTTGCGCTGTTCCCGCATGTGAAAATGAAGGTAAACGGGAGGCGGTTTTCCAGTGATGAGGACCTTCTGCTGGCTTGGGAAAACGAGTGTGCTTTACTGCCTAGTGAAACTTGTCAGAACTGTTTTAAAGATTGGTTTCGGAGGATGGAGAGGTGTATTGAGTGCAGAGGAAATTACTTTGAAAAAATTAAATAAACAAAGCTATATTGCAAAACTTTCCTGGTACCCTATGTACATACATAAAACTCATGAAAATATTATTCCTCCAAAGACAATTCTATATAAATGAACGAGAAATTGAATTGGTAGATCATTATACATCCCACACTCGACATCGAATAATTTCTTTTCGTTTATATAACTAGAGCAAAAAATAGGTTAGATATATGACATACTTTAAGCAATATAGGAAAATGGTTTAAAGCTTTCCTTCTTTCCAATAATAAATTGTTTTAAACAATCAATATTTTTAATTCAGAATTAAGTAATGGAAAAGAAGTTCTTCTACGTAAGCATTCATAATTTTGATAACTTTTGCACTATATTATTATCTCGCATTAACATATTTACCAACAAACAGTGACCTAAAATCTAAAAAAAACTTGGATGGGTGACAAAAGTAGGCTTACGCTTTTGAATGAAGTTTGAGTGAGTCACAGTGCGCCTGCATATCCAATATTTATTACACAAGTACCGAGTAATTTGAAATTTAAATATAGGTATGACAATGAGTATATGTACGTACTCACATAAGTAATTATAACGCTTATATCGTTTATCGTTTCATTTCACATAAAAGTGGCGATCATAAGTGCGTTTTAACAAAATAATAAATAATTTATTCGCAATTGTTAATCATCCTATTCAAATTAAGATTATGATCTAGTATATTTTATGTCATAGATAGATTACTCTAAATTCAATATTATATTTCATAATTTATATTTCGTGTAAAATAAATAAACAGGAAGTGATAATTTTTTTCCTGAAATACGTGTAATCTAATCTTGTCTACTAATATTAGTTTTCAAGTAATTACTGTTATTTAATAATAATAACAATAAAACGTGTCAGATATTAAAATGTGCAAAAGCGCCTATTTTTATTTAAAAGTCTAATATCTCATGTTAACACAAAACAAATAATTACCTATAATGAAACACAAATTATTACAAAGCCTTAACAAAAAAGATTATACGAGGGCATATCAAATGAAAACCTTAAAATTGCTATACATTTTATATTGTAACACATAATAAAAGCATAAATATTATTTTTCGTCGTAGGCTCCCCGACGTTGAATGCAAGTGCTCCACCGTTTCAGTAGTGTGTAGATACTACGTTTAAATAATTATTTCGGTAGTGACTGTGGCCATTTGTTAACCACGGGTTTTATCTTTTTATCGCTTCTAATGGCCTTCCATTGTTTCTTTAAGTGATTCAAACATACGAAAGTCACTAGGGGCAAGGTCAGGCGTCAGGGGACGTATGAGATATTAAAATTTCACATCTTGGATGGTTTGAACTATCGAACGGGGTGTATGCGGTTCGGCGTCGCCATGCTGCATCAATGCACTTGAAGTCAGAAGTCCTCGTCGTTTACTCCTAATCGTAGGTCGAAATTGCTTTTCAAACATTTCTGAATAATAACTACTGGGTTACTGTTATTTTCCTGTCCATGTAAAATTACTCCCTTTACATTCCAGGAGCGAATTAGCATTTCCTAGCAGATGGTTGAGTGCGGAATTTTTTTGGTATCCGCGATGATTTATGGCGCTATTTTTTGCTTGACTATTTCGTTTCTGGTTGTTGATAACGAACCCAGGTCTCATCGTCTATAACATTTTTTCTAGAAATGCATCACCTTCGGTGTTGAAATGACGATAAAGTTTTTCACAGGCATCGACGCGACGCGATGTTTCAATGTGGTTGTTCACTGATGTGGCATCCATCTGCAGACACTTTATTGAATTTCAGTACAACGTGGACAATATTCTGTGCTGAACCATAACTAATCTTCAGAATTATACGCCTATTTGTCTTCATAAGGCTTTCCTCTAAAGCGTCCGTTACTACCCGGTAAGCCTGCAACTTTCTTAAGGCATCCTCCACAGAAGTTACTGTCAGTCTGCGATGAATTACAATTGGTTTAACACCTTCACTATTCAAAAAACACATAACAGATAGCTGCTCTAATGTGGTAGATGTTGATATTTGACAGTAATTTTTTCACTGACGCCTACTGCGTTCTTCTTCGCAGATTATTCTGCCACCTGTCGGTCGCTTTATGAAACTCAAGGATCACTACTGTTACACATTAAGTCAACTATAAAACTTTTCCGAATTTTATTGTGCTCATAGGGTTTTCATTTGATACACTCTCGTATGTATGGCTACTTCAGTTTAGTGTTGTATAGCGTGATTAATAACATATACTAAATACTTAAATGTTGCTAAAAAACTTTATTTATGACAATTAATTTCAGTAATTAAATTAAAGGAGAACAGAAAATTTGATGATGAGCCAACTATAAGAGAAATAAAGTGGTACAAAATATCGGATTTGATGAGTAAAATTTAAAAACATTTAGCTCACAAAAAAAATCAAAGTACTTTACGTCTATAGGAAAGAATTTCTGTTAGAGATCAAAGCAATTTAAATCAAATAAATCTCTGGGTTTGAAAGAGTGTGGATATCGCTTTTAATCTCTTTTTCATTAAAAAATCCTTTTATAAACAAAAAAGTAAAAATCCCTTATCACATTAATATTTATATTTCACTAGATACGTATTTTGGTAACTCAGGTCAGTAGTAGTACTGAAGTACCACTCGGTAGTACTACTTAACTTAGCTATCGAAATATGTATCTAGTATAATACAAGTTTCAATATGACAAGGAGTTTTTCTACCGTTTTGATTATTCAATTACTAATTGAACAATCAAACCTACAACGTAATTTGCATTCAAATTCTTTCATCTCAACGAAACGTCCAAGTGTTTAAAGAAATATAATATGTTGCGCATAAGTTTAGTGAATACATTTTAGTAGCTTCAAATTATTAAGTGACGAATTTGTTGTTAGGAATAAGTTTGGTCTTACATGATAGTAAACCAAAAAAATTCTTGCCTGATTGTGCGAGCTAAATGTAGTAGTTTCAGTTTGTCGTGATTGTGCTGAGTATCTTAACAATAACAATTGAAATTTTAATTGATGTAGTACCCTAGCATTTCTTTAAAGTAGCTTTTAAACAATTCGAAATTGTGACGCCTGATTTACGGTTATGGATTGGTATGCTTAATATTAAAATTAAAAATGGTAATAACGCATTTGGCAATAAACGCAGGCATTTTTCTTTTTATTGTAAATCAAATATGATGCGTTCCATAGTGCCGTGAAATGTTCGTGACGTTTACAAATGGAATATTTTGCTATGTTACTGACGAAACTCAGCTTTAATACAATGACGTATGTACATATTAAATCGCAAAACAAAATTTGGCTCTGCGAAGATTAAAGACATCAGGAAATCTCGATCCGTTGAAAAGAAAATTATGGTCATCTTCTTTACCTTGAGAGGAGCGTAGTGTACATAGCGCTGGAAGAACAAAAGACACCACAAAGTGGTACACCGAAGAGGTTTTACCCAGAGTTGTTGAGCGCTCAAAAACATCTGTCCTTGCTTTATATCGGTCATTTGATTTTTTCACTCCGACAACGTTACGGTCCATTTCTCTGTCTGTAGCTAGTATTTAATAAAAACCAGACGGAAGGTTTCGGAGCATTCGTACTATAGGTTTTATGGTGTACCGCTATTTTCCTTTTTAAAATACAAGCTAAAAATGCGAAACTTTCTGGTATTTAGTAACAACCAGGCGGAAGGCTGTGGAGCATTCACACTATAGATTTCATTGTTTATCGTTATTTTCCTCTCTAAAATGCAAACTAAAAATGTAAAAGTTCTTTAACAAAGATCTAAAATTAATTCTATTATAAAACTTTTGTAATGTACATATGTACGTTTAAAGCCCTGAACAGTATTACCTATAATTTTTTTGTTTAGTTACAAGTCTTGGAAAGCAAGCAACAGTTATATATTTGTTCAGGGACTCGATACTCTTACAATCGCATGAAGTCGTTCTAAATAAACCTACTAAATTCCTCATATTCTACAATTATTTAGTTTTTAGTCGTTGTTTAACAAGGAATTGATATTATTATAATTTCTTTAGAAATTCATTGTGCCTGATTGGTCTTATATAGAAATAAGGTAAAAATGGTACTTGAAGAATATCTATATTTAAATTAAATGTTTCTGTAAGTGCCAGGACAATGGAATTACATTAATTCGTAATCTTGATAAATAAATAGCGTAAAGTACATACGAAAAATCTGGGAACTTGACGGTGAAATATTATCCGTGTTAACTATATTTGCATGTGTCTTAAATAGCTTTAGAATTCGTCTAAAACGCGCAATTTTTCATGCTTACTCGCAGATCAGCCAGTTTGCCATAACCTACTTACACATTCTTTGTAAATGTCGTGATTTTGTAACACCCGTGTCAGACAGCCGATGTACATACATGTACTTTAAATGCGTAATATTTTCGCTAGTTTCCTATTTTAATATTAGTTTCATTATGTAAAATGAGAAAAGTACTGCATAATTTCATCGATATTTTGTACGTAATATGAAACCTCTTATTTAAAATCGTATCAATGTATAAATTGGAAATTGAACAATTGTACTGTCCATAAAATTCTTTATTTAGTAATGTTTTAAAGGGTACTTACAGTATTACATAGTTAGTACACAGTATTGCATAGTTTTAAAACCCGTTATCTACATAAATGGATGGTTCGACAACTACGTGGTTCAACCCACAAATGATGTGAATTCGACAGGATCTTTACCATTCTGTAGTAGGTTAAATATGACAATACACAGAGAGAACTGTCAATAAGTGTATGTTTGGCAATGCGTCATAGTAACAGCCTCATGTTATTTGGTGAGCAATGTAATAACTGATATACGAGTAATGATGAAGTACATTTGAAGGGCTTAACACCAATTGCAATTAAAGCAGAATTGATTTCAACACTATTAGAGACGCTTCTCCATTGTCAATGGTTAAAAATTGGATTTCAGAATTTAAACGTTGTCATGTGAATATAAAGAATGAAACCCGTAGTAGGACATATAAAAACGTCTCGGATATAATTGAAATATTTCACTGTAACATATTGTATGATCATCAAGTAAAAGTGCGCGAAGTAGCAGACTCAGTGGGTATCATATAACAGTGTGCACAGAATTTTAACTGAAGAATTGGAAATGAAAAAATGCTCGCCGCCATTGCTATGACCGAAATTCATGAATTCCTAGCATTTACCTCTAAATTGAAAAAATAGTTAGGCAGAAAGGGATTTTGTTTGCTCAATTCTAGTTTTAATCGCTTTTTACATCATATATACATATATATATATATATATAAAGGGAAAATTTTTGAAAAAATTCCTGCTCTTCGTGCAGTACAGGAACTCGTGTTCACATGCTAACTAACTAAATGTGTCTTCACCGTTAGACCACGGAGAACGGTGAATTCGTGTCTTCTAACGTACCATAAATTACATTACAAAAATAGATATTAGATGAAATACGTGGTAGGTTTTAAATTGCATATAATTATGCGCTTTGACAATTATACGAGCTGAAAAATTCTACTTTAGCCGCAATTTTTTCAAAAATTTCTGCATACGATGTAAAAAGCGGCTAAAATCAGAGTATTTATTATATGCAGATCTTGTTTGATTTCGACATAATTGCTACTGTAAATAGCTATTTTGAGGACTTGAATTCATTGACCTACAGGGGGAGTCTCGTTGGAATAAGTGTGTTAATCGAACTGCAGACTACATTAAAAAATAAATTGTTTATTTGCTAATGGGCGTGAGTCTTCACCATTTCCCATGGTTTAAGGGTGAAGATATTTCTGCATTATAGTATATATGATACAAAAAGCGGTTAAAATAAGAATAGCAACATCGTCAATTTATTCAGAAATCTAAACAATTCATGGTACATGGGTACCTAGTACTCTTCATTTTTAAGGCAAACACATATGAAACACCTTATTAGATACGAAAGTATCAATAAAATACACATATGTACATTATGTTTGCAATTACACTATTTTTATGATATTAGTCGTGAGTTATTTTATTTTTATAGTAAGATAATATTTGTTAGAAACTACTTTTGTATGCATCTAGGTTCTTAATTGCTCCTGCACGCACACCACGTAAGGTATCACTGAACTAAAATAGTACGTGATCAATTAGTATCTTTTTGCTCTTGATATCTAACACTTTCGATTATAATAGAGACAAATTGTAAAGTAGATCTATGATGCAATGACATTGCTCAGAGATTGCAATAGACAAGTACATTATAATAATGAACCGTGTAGGTTGTAAATCATTTCATTCACTTTCAATCAGTTCAATGCGTAATATTTATGTGGGTTATGTATTTACAAACGAACACTGTCGTTCCCACTTTTCTATTAACAATTATTATTGTAGTCATCTGTTGATTGCCGTTTGTTATCGTTTCGTGTCTGCTTTTTGTTGTATGTCGTTCAGCATCATTGACCTCTTTCTTCTTCGTGATGTGGCGACTTGAAAGTATGGTAAAAATAGACGCCGGACCATCGGACTAATTAATCAGCAATTCTATTTCTCTTGTTATGTAATGGTAAACAGGCATTCTTTGTTTGACGTATCTAACCTACATCTATATGTATATCAACATGTATTCTAATAGCCACATCTAGTTGACAGAAAAGCATCAGTACTTTATTGAATGAACAGAATGTACGCTTAATAAAAATAAAAAACTATCTATATTTTTGAGGAGCTTTCTGTTATTAAACAATAATTCCTTTACACTAGCTAAATATAGTTTGTACAGAAATTAAAAGAGAGAGATTTTTCAAACATAGTTAGTATTCAGTAAATTAAAGAGTCCATATTTGTAAATACTTATGGTATACAATACTGGACATTTCCAAATTAACTCCGAAGAGGATTTAATATGTTTTATTATAGCAGCATACATATATAAAATAAAAGCTAAATGTACAATAGACAAAAGATATGATTATTAGTATTTGATAAAATATTTAATAATTCTTAAACTAGATTAACAAGTGAGATGGATGTTTATAAGTTAATGTTTCTCCAAAATATAGTGTGATAATAACTTCCACTGTTCCTTTACTTCATTCAGAAAAGAACTGCGGTTCCTTCTATCAGTTTTTGGTATATGCTGGTCAAGTGTGGCCCAAAGATATTCTATTGAGTTCAAAGCTGGTGACTGAGGCAACTAATCTAATAGTTGGACTTCAGATTGGTTTTATGCTTAGGATCGTTATCTTGCATAAATGTAATTCCCTCCAGACCCATTTCTTGTTTAGATTAATGTAATTTTTGGAGGAATCTGCACATACGTTCTCCTTGTTCATTGAATGGAATCCACATCGCACACCCTCCACTATGCTTAGCCGTTTGCTGTAGAAAATGTACTTCTAATATTTCAGATTTGCGGTACCACACTCAAACAATCTTGTGCCAAGATATTTGGATTTTTTTATGTGCTTCCTTGCGAATGTCAGTTATTGAGTTTTGTTATTGTTGACGACAAACAGTTTCTTCCAACACTCTTTGTTGACTAAAAAGTTCTCGTCTAATTGTTCTTGACGATACCGGTACTCGACGTTGCAGTGAACTTCTTTAGGAGCGAAATCTCCAAAAACATCTGCTAGGGCAAGTGTTTGTAGTCATCTTCCCCAGCAGATATTTTTCAAGATCTTGCTTTGTATGGTAAAGCGGTGAACGTTTGTTGATTATTGCATTTATCACAAATTTTTTCGTTCCTGAATTTGAAATTTTATATTTTGCTGTCAATTCTCTGTGATTCACGTCTGTTTGACGGTATTCGACTGATGTTTCTCTCACTAGTATGTTTAAACGTTTCTTTATTTTTTCGTTGTAATTTCCTTTACTTGTTAGTTTTACACCAAAGTACTCAAACTGTTTTCCATTTTCTATTGTATCTTCTGCTTGTGTAATTTATGACTAAATATTTCATCTTTCGTTTTCATAACATTTCGTTACCATGTGTGTTATTATTTGCTTTTTGTTCGAGCAATTTAAATATGTTTGTTTGTTCCCATTTTTGATGCAGCTATAAGTATTACGTCATCGGCATATTCCAGGAATCGTGATATACTTTCTTTTGTTTTTGCGTCAATTTCTCTCTAAATATAAATAACCTCTTGCATCAAACTAGAGGGCACTGGGTTTTAGGAACCTTCTTGGTTACTTTTTCGTCTAATATTATTTTATTTTTGTTTTTCGCAGAGCTTTCTTCAGTGTTTTTTCAAAATATATTTCCATTTCTTTCATTGGCATTATGTAGCTTCTTCCTTCTGAGCGAATCACATACTTGTTTATTGAATATGCAAACCTAGATTCTATTCGTTCGTCTATTTTTAAAGTTGTTTCATAATAAAAATTTGATGTAGCTTCGACCTCTATGATTTATATCCTGCCTAGCACTTTTCCACAAGCTCTTCGTATTTATTTAAACGACTTTCGATAATTCTCGCCAGTATGATATTTCAAAGAGTACTATTCCCCGATAATTACTTCAATCATCTGCGCTAAACCCTTTCCTAGGTAATGGCAAAATTAAGGCCTAGTTCCACTCCTCTGATACTTTTTAGCCTTGTAGTTATTGCTTGTCTATTCGCAATATTTTAAAGTTCGTGTTGGAATGTTGTTTCCTCCAGCACACTTATTATTCTTCAGTTGTTTGATATATTCACGTATTGCTGGTATTTATATAATAAAATTTTTTCATAGTTGTTTTGTTCATCTTTAGATTTTTGCTCATATCTTGTTCCTACATATTCATTTAACAATTTCTCAAAATATTGTGCACATCTGTTTAATTTTCCTTCTATATCCCTCGCTAAAAATTCTTCTTTATTTCTTAAATTATAAGATTTTATACTCTGATTTTCATTTTTCGTTATTTTGCGATAAAGACTTCTTTGTTCTTTTATGTTACAATTTACTTTAGTTCTTGTTCAGTATGATTTCGTTTTCCCTTCTATAAATACTTTTTACTGAGGTTACCTCTTAAAAATTCTTTGTAATTGTGTAATTACATCAATTCATAACAGCAAATCGTAATTGGAATAGAATTTTATAACATGAGGTTATAGGTGGATGCTTTAAATACTAAAATTAATTGTAATATTTATTTATGTTTTTAAATTTTCAATTTTAATTGTATAATAACATGTTATTGCTACTTAATTATATCGAATATAAAGAGACAATATTGAGGAGTTTGTTAAAAATCGACACGTGTACAATGTAGCAAAGCATGATAAGATCAACAATTTGTAAAGCTTTCCTTGTCAATTCTTTAAGGCGGACAATAAAAAAAGTTTCTAATTAAAAGTCTTATAATGACGAGCAAAGAAATTTTTCTCGAGAAAGTTTGATAGGATTTATTGTTAGGCCAACTACAATCGTTTAAAAATCGAGATCATTTCGAAATGTTAGTAATACAATAACACCAATGCAGCCAATTAAAACTTGGCCACATTTTCTGTTATAAGTTATCAGCGCATTGCTAATAATAACTAAATTATTGTGTACGATTAGAAAATAATTTATTAATTCAAATTTTTTTAAGCACTTACTTTCTGCTTCTGCTTCTTTATTTAATTTTGATGGACTGTCTACTTCTACAGACGAATCTTAGTGAAATTACAATATTAATTGGAATAAGTTTGTTTTAATGAGAATATAGACTCGCATAAATTACAAAAGGGTGAATTAAAATTATATTTTGATATGTCATAAATTATAAATTGATTTTATTTAAATTTTTTACACTTTACTATAATTAAAAGCCACTGATAATATTATTTTGCTTCATGTGATTTATAATTGGTTTATTTTGTTAATGAGTACACATTGTAGAACGCAATTATTAATTTATTAGTGAATAAATAATGAAATATGTCATTACTCTTACACTAGAAATAGACAAGTACTTGAAATCGATCTACTATTGCACACAGTACGCCTGCAAGATTGTCTAATATAGAAATATTTGCGAATATTTGACTTAAAATAGATAAAGAGTGGTTTAAATTAAATATTCGAAATCATTCTATACAAAATTGTACTTTCAATATTACAATAAATAAAGAAACTTATTAAAACGACAATGTACATATTTTGATAGATATTCGACAAACACAATCTATCTACTACAGAGTTGTTAAAAGTTTTACAATAATGAGCAAAGAATCTGGTAGGTAGACTTCCGCGGTCGTGGTCCATACTATCCGCTTCTGGGCTCCCGGGCCAGATAGTAGCAGTAGTTGAGCCCTAAAGATGACCCATACGAATGGGTACGAAACGTCGGCAGTTATACCAGTGACGCGGTTCCAGTCCGGAAGCCCAGAAGCATATAGTGTGAGCAAAGAAATTTTTCTCAAGAAAGTTTGATAGGATTTATTATTAAAATTTACTTACAAACGACTCTAAAAAGATAGGTAAGAAAATGCGATCCAACATGGGTGGAAGTCCCGTATATAGTATTCTTTTTGCGGATGATTAAATAGTCATTGCAGAAGATTAAAAGGACTTAATTTACATGTGAATTGAACTTGTGGAAGAATATAGTATGTAGAGAGTAGAGGTGAATATGAATAAGACGTAATATATGGAAATCAGAGACAAACGGCACAATTTAGAACTAGAAAGTGAAAAAATAAAATACGTCAATCAATATGAATATGTAGGTATCATTATTGCGGAGACGGAAAAGACATCAAGAACAACAGAATTAGGACAAGGGAAAATATGATTAAAGCACTGTATCAAATACTTTAGAACAAAACCATGATGAATAAACCAAAAAGAAATATTCTATGATAGAGTCAGTAATGGCTTATAGGTCGTTATATGAATTTATACATGCTGAGACGTTTAAATGTGCATATTATGTGATGCGATATAAAATTTACACGTAATCTATCTATGTAAAAAACTAATTAATAAAAAGTTTTCACTTCTTAATAGACACATTCCATTGAAGTATATGAAGATATACATTGTACTGTAGAAAAGTTTACTTTGAGTTTTAAAAGGATACGTTTAGATATATCGATTAATTTTGCTTAGGATACACTTACGAGGTAGTAAAATGTTATATCTCAAAAACAAAATCTTCATTATATGTAATTTTTTTCCACAACATCGATGGGGTATAAACATTGATTTAAATACTATTACTATATATAGCTTTTAGAGTTTAAGAAATTAAATATTCTTTATTTTTTTTTATTATTTTTTTTATTATTCAAAGAGGAATCTCTATTTCATTATAATCTAAAAAAGATTTAATTTAAAGTCTTTCGAAGGCGGAGGTTTTCTTTTAACCCAACTGTAATGTTCAGGAGTTCTTGAAAACACATAACCCACTGTATATAATCCTATTTAGTATTACCTGTTAGTAAGTTATTAAACATTTCTAAAATTATCCGTGTATTTCATTTATGTACATATATTCAATCTTCATTGAAATATACTTGTTTTATTCATCTGACTGTAGTGTTGACTGGACGCTAGGCCTGACTGATTTAAAAGAACCTTAGCTCACCACTTTTAACATTTTGCAAAAGAATCCAATTGAAAAGAATATATTGAGATTCTTTTCTTGCTAATAAGAATTTTCGCTCACAGCACAATATTTAATACTGATTGCAGAATTAAATATTGTGCTGTGAGCGAAAAATCATATTAGCATTTAAAATTTATTTAATAATTCATAGTATCTATAACATCAATATGTATATAATTCTTTATTTAGTCAGTTTACAGTTATTACACGCATAATTTCATATTAAATATTTTTTACTGAAGTATACGTGAATATGTAAACACTGTCATAAAAAAAGGCAGATGACTTATATTTCTTAATAATTTAATATGATGGATATACTTTTAATCGCTGATAAGTAAATAATATTTATTTAAATATTACTTAAATACTTAATTATTTTACGTCATCTTTATTAATAATTTAAATCTATTTTTGTCAACATTTCATTAATTTCCTTGTTTTATTTTATGTTTTGTTGCAAGTTAAAAGTTTGTCGTTCTTAAATTGAAGATTTTTATTCGTTAATTAATGTTCGCGTATCACTTAATTACTAATTCTAATTTATGAATAAATTAGGAAGTAGCTTTAGTGGCCTTTCATATGCTGTTTATTCAAATTTGAAAGGTATTTTTTAAAGTAAGCTTTCTATTGAGATGCGTACGTGTGAGCGTACGAATTCTACAAGTTATATGTATTTGTGCATATGTATGTATATATTAGAAGTAAATAAAGGAATATTTACATATGTTAGCTGTATACTTTGTACTTAGATAGACGATATAACATGTTGCATATGAGAGAGAGGGAGAGATAAACTTTATTGTAGAACACCATTAAAATTCCAAGTAGAAAATATCTTTTAATACATATAATAAAAAATTAAATTAAAAATATTTTTTAATTTCGCCGATAAAGGGTAAATAGTAGTTTGCATTTCACTTCCTAAGAAATTAATTTCAATATTTATTAGTTGTGTTTAAAATAGCAGTTAGATTTTGTTTTTCTTTTGCTCAAAATCAGTAGCAATATACTTTTACCCAAATTTAGGTTATGATCGCACAATTTCATGAACATTTTAATAATATGGATTATGATCCACTTGTTCGCAAAACCTCGCTTTTATAAAGGTAAATCCTTGATATATTATCTGCTTCTGGGTTTTTGTTGTATATCTGCCGACGTTTCGTACCCATTTGTATGGGACATCTTCAGGGCTGAACTACTGCACTGAAACTGGTGTAAGTCGATGGGGGACGTGTTTATATATGGATAATGGGTCATGGGTCAATGGAGCGTTACGGTTACGGTTGGGTCGATTAGAGATGCAGGATTGCCAAGCGTTATGTAGGGGGTAGCCATCATCGCGGTTAAGATTAAAGATCTCTATAGTTTCACGGATTTTGCGACCATAGAAGTGGTTAGTGCGGGATAGGATCTTGGTTGAATTTGAATATGGTGCCCGGTTTCCAGTCTATGCTCGGCAAGTGCAGAACCGGCTATGCGCAGCAACCTAGTACAACGCTCATGTTCAGAAACACGAGTGCCGACAGACCGCTTTGTTTCACCAATATATGCCCTGCCGCATGAACAAGGAATCCTGTACACACCAGCTGATTCTAAAGAAACATGGTCTTTTACGGAAAAAGGGTCAGATAATTTGGAATGGGGTTTGAAGATGGTTTTGATGTTGTTTTTGAGAAGAACCCTACTGATGCGGTCAGTAACACCTTGTATATAGGGTAGGTGGGCTTTAGAGAGGGGGGAGATGATGTAAGCTGTGTATTAAGTTGTGAGATTTTGGGATTAAGATGTCGATCTATGGTTCGCTGAATATTATGGTTGGAGAAATTATTATTTATAAGAGCTTTGGTAACGTGACTTAATTCCTGGATATATAGAATGCTGGTCAAATGTTCACATGGACTAAGGAATTGATAACGCCCTGTTTCTGGGCATATGATGATGGGAGAGGGCATTGAGATACCGATCAGTGTGTGTGGGTTTGCGGTACACTGAATGTCCTAGTGAACCATCCAGATGACGAGTTACCAAGACGTCGAGGAAGGGAAGGGAACCTTCAGATTCAATCTCCATGGTGAAATTTATGGAATCGTGTTGTGAATTTAAGAAAACGAGGAAGTTGTTCAAGGAATCCCGACCATGGGGCCAAATAACGAAGGTGTCATCCACATATCTGAACCAACATTTTGGTTTTTGGTCACAAGAGTGAAGAATTTGTTGTTCGAATGCCTCCATAAAAATGTCAGCGACAACAGGAGAGAGAGGAGACCCCATAGCTGCACCCGATACTTGTTCATAATAATTACCACGGAACTGAAAATAGGTGGAGGTTAAACAAGTATTCACCAGGTTGGCCAAATCATCAGGTTGGTTGTCAGTGGAAAGGATTTGACGGATTATTTGGATAGTGTCGGGTATAGGAACTCTGGTGAATAAAGATTCGACGTCAAAACTAACTAGTAGATCATGAGGATCTACCGTTAGGCCATTTAGTCTTTGGACAAAATGTTTGGAATTTTTAATAAAAGAATCACTATTGCCGGTGTAAGGTTTGAGGATGTTCGAGAGATATTTAGATAATTTATAAGTGGGACTGTTTATCACTATGGGACGCAGAGGAATGCTGGGTTTGTGAATTTTTGGGAGACCGTACAGTTTTGGGGCTTTGGAGTCGCTGGGTAATAAGGTTCTGTGAAATTATGGTACGTTCTATTCGTTATAAGAAGTTTACGGCTCGTATAAACTTCTTAAGCGAGATCCCACCTGTACAGGATTCCTTGTTCATGCGGCAGGGCATATATTGGTGAAACAAAGCGGTCTGTCGGCACTCGTGTTTCTGAACATGAGCGTTGTACTAGGTTGCTGCGCATAGCCGGTTCTGCACTTGCCGAGCATAGACTGGAAACCGGGCACCATATTCAGTTTGATTCAACCAAGATCCTATCCCGCACTAACCACTTCTATGGTCGCAAAATCCGTGAAACTATAGAGATCTTTAAGCACCCCAATAATCTTAACCGCGATGATGGCTACCCCCCTACATAACGCTTGGCAATCCTGCATCTCTAATCGACCCAACCGTAATAACGCTCCATTGACCCATGTCCATTATTCCCCCAACTTACACAGTTTGTGCAGTATCAGCCCTGAAGATTCCCATACAATGGGTACGAAACGTCGGCTATTTGACGCGGTTCCAGCCCGGAAACCCAGAAGCAGATAGCATGGACCACGACCGCGGAAGTCTACGTACCAAATTAATCCTTGATATATGTTTTTGCAAACACATTTAGATCTTGGAATATCTACTTCCTTTATTATTATTGTAGTTCTCAGTCACATGCTGCTCAAATAATATTGTCATTTTGAAAGATAAGGGACTCATCAAAAAGCAGTACTTAATTAAACTCCTATGAATGATTTTGAAGAATGATACTATATAGCACAGCACTTACTTCCAAAATATGACAAGGTAAAAAATTGGCAAGAATTTCATGAACTGTAATAAGGAAAACTGGGAGTGGGAGTGTATTGAACTAATATAAGTCCATGCGGATTTCCGTGTTTTCGAATATATTATTTTCCATGTCGTATTACTTTTCAGTTTAACGACCTTTTGAATGAAATTACGCATTGTTATGATAATTTTCATTGGGTAAATAATTATAAGATGTTCATTTAATTTCGTACGTAGAAATATATCAGGTATATAGTTATTATTATATTTGAGAGCATGGTTTATTTGGTAATACACTGAACTAATAACATTACGTATTTTAATTTTGTCAGATGTATTTCTTTGCCTAATCTTTTAAGATACCAACGTTTTAACGAATTTCGGATACATAATTTTTTTATTTTGTTAACTTCGTAGATATTCTGCGACATTACATTCGCTTGCTTTTACTATATTTACACTTGTAGTAAGCAAAATAATAGTGGTATGTGATAAAAAAAGGAAATGATTGATAATGAATTTGTTACAAAAGATTTAGCACACGCCGTTTATGAATCAAATTGAACTATTCGTTGAAGGGTCAATAAGCATATAAACGAGGAAAAGCTTCGAAGAACTACCGAATATTCAATTTACAAGAATTTTCTCTGTTAAAAATATCATCATTATGAAATGTACTAAGGTCCTTCACATATGATATCTACACAGAAAAATAAAATGTCTTTATCAAAATAATATCGTTGACAAAGATCAATGCTAACTAATGCTATTAAGAATGGCTTTTATTATTGACGAAGAAGATTATAAATACTATGAATATTCCAAAGTGAGGGAAGAATCTGCGGATCTGTCTAAAATATTAGAGTTTTAGTGCTCTGTAAAACAAACGCGCGAAAAACAGAAAAACGAGCAGAACAGATGACAATCGAGCAAACAAACAACTATTTGTGTGATTTTTACAAATAAAAGACCTGAATTTTAATGCTTATAACGTCAATATACATATGCAATAATTTATTAAATAAACAAGTAGATTTGAACAATTCTCCCCTGTTAAGCTTATTTCATTGCAATTGTATATCACCCCTCCCCCTGAAAATAGTTTAGTTGATTAGTTACGTTTGTGTTAGATTTACCTGTTAGTCTGTAGAAGAAACAATTGTTACTACACTTTAATAAAGTAAGTAAAAGCCACATCAGTTAATTATTCACGTTATTTGGTGATTCGCCAAATCCCTAAATTTCAACTGCATTCAACGTTTATGAACAGACATTAAAAATACAGCCTCTGATGCTAAACCAGTACAAGAAATATGATCGATAGTTCAAAAGTTATGGTTGGCAATTCCAGGGAAATGTTTCCAACAATTATTTAATGTCATGGCGCATTGTTGCCTAGTTGTTTTGGTAAATTAAACATATTCCACTAAATATTGACAGATTTCTAAATGGGTTTTATTGTTTAATAAATATTTTAATTACTTGCTAGTTTTTTGTTTCTTTGTTGAACAACACAGAAATAGAATAGTTATTAGTATTTAAAGAATAAGTATGTGTTTGTGAAACCGTTTCCTAGGTGACATAATAGTAATACATTTTAATAACAAAATACAATATCAAGTTTTAGTCACTTTTCCTATTTTTCATTATTTTTAAATATTGTCAAGGATTTTTATTTCATTAAACAGGTTGTGCAGAGTGTTTAAAAAGAAATGTATATTTTATACACATATAGTACTTATCAAAAGATACAGAAAAAGCTATTGAACATACGTCTGTAAATTAAATGTAAAGTTAATTGTAGTTAATTGTATACTGTAATTTTATATTATTATGAAGAAAACATTAAATTTTAAGGTAACGTTCTGTAAGTTCACCTGCCATTTGTACACAGGTTTGCATCTCAGTCAAAAATAAGTCCTTATTCTTTCGAATATTCCTGGTCTTTGTCAGCATTCTTTTTCTATTTGATCCTTCATCTAGATTCCCAACAGGTCTTGAATAAATACCTGATTTTAATAGCCCAAAATGTGGACGTTAAGTTGGTTCATATTAGAGGAACTAAGTACTAGAGCTCCTCGTCTTATCAAGCCGTTGCGTGCTGCATTTAAAAAATTTCTAACAAATTGAGGAAGAGCGCCATCGTGTAAAAATCAATGGTTAATTCTATCAATTTAAGGAACATCTTCCAATAGCGGAGGAAGAATGTTATTCAAAAAATGAAAATTCGCTATTTAAACGACTTGGTAAAGACATGATCAACTAAACTTTTAAAGAAGATCATTGTTGAGGACTTGTCTCCAGGATTTTTATTTGCCCAAATATGACTAATGTGATAATCGCTGATTACGGTATTTGCACAAATAGTCTCCTCAGTAAAAAATATTCGTATAAACTCTGGATTTTCTGAATCTTTCCCTATGATTCTACAGCAAGCTAGTCGGAATTTATAATCGGGAGCTAAAAAAGATAGCACTCCTTGAATATGATAAGGATATAGCTGCTGCTCTTTTAAAATCCTCCAGACTAAAGAAGCATTAATTTTCAGTTCTAGAGCTATTGTTTTTGGGAAAATATTGGGATTTTTTCAACTCTTCTTAAAACCTATTCTTCTGTTCCAAGAGTAGTTGCAGATCTTAGTTTTCTGGCATCATGCTCATTAACACTAAATGAACCATTTTCACTTAATCGTACATTACGTATAGTTTCGGAAACAATTTATCGGATGGAAACGCACGATTGGTGTATAGACCCCGTGCTTCGTAAGCGTTAGTACGATCTACGTAAAGCACGTATCGGTTATTTCTATTGTACAAAAGATAATATTTAAATACTTAAATATTGAATATCTTTCTATGCAAAAGATGATATGAATCCAGGCATGCTGTTTATTGATTAAAATTTAAGATGAACTAGGTTCATTAAGACTTTTTTACTATCTTTTATGAGTACTATACGTGGATGAAATTTCTGACTTTTCTTTAAACACCTTGTATATAAAAAATTATTGATTTTTACTTATGGAGATAAATGAATTTCGAGCCACGTAATTTTTTCTCGATGTTATAATTTATCAATGTAAATATTAATAATGCACAGCTTTTAGTTAATCTTCTTAGATCATATTTAAGATATGGAGTATCGTGAACATTAACTAAATATTCGTTTACATTGTCTTTAAGTATTTTAAAATAATTATGCGTAAACAACGAAAAATTTTTTTATTTATTTATATATTTTTTGTATAATCAAGATAATAATCGGGGAAGATAAGCGTAAGCGAATGCATTCCTCTTCATTTTTTTATATGTAAAATATATTCAGATTCAATCTATTTGTGCGTTCAATCCAGCCAAACCTCAATGTTTATATAAAAATTCAAACGTGCGCTTGTAAGTGTCTATAAATAATCCATCGAATAATCCTTCAAGCGAGGCAACATTGCGAAACTTAAAAGTAAAATTTATGCAAAAATTATTTCGTAAGGTGTTAATTAGATATACACATGTTAGAAAATTCGTCTTAACCTAAATGGATTTCTATTGAATTTAGAAGGTAATTTACATATTTTTCGTTTTTTATTTTTTTACGTACATGCAATAAAGCTATAACGATGCGGGTCTTTCCACTTTGTACAGCTATAGTACTGATTGTGGTTGTTTTAGACATAGGCGCTTCCGTATTGGAAACGGTACTTTCTACATTATTTTCCATAGGTCCCTCTTCTTTTTTATTTTCCATTTTCACTATACAGCAAACATTGAAATAAGGTCCCACGAACTTTTATTTACAAACAATTAATACATACAAATGGACGTAAAAAAATTCTTAAAAATCTCAAAGTAAATACGGCAAAATTCAAATTAAAATCACCGAAAGTTCCGGAGTTCCTGTATTAAAACACGGACTGGTTGCGTATTACGTTTAACGCGTATTCAGTGTCTATTTGATGTGCGAGGTACGGAGCCGCGAAACACACTAACTACACACTGACTTGGCCGTGATTTGATTCCTCCACTCTATCGTCACGATGACCATCATGGTTTGAGTATTGTCACCGTTCTGTTGTATGCATGCATACTACACTGTGCTGTCTGTGTGAGTGGCTTTAGGTTCAACATGTGTGAAACAACCGGATTATGACGTCACTTTATTTCGGTTTCCGATGCCTGGATTTGATCTGTTGATCTCGTCTCCCCGTGGATAAATGCATTGTTTCTTTGACAGTCGATGGCCTATATTTTTACCATATCGAATTTTGTTCGAGCTATTAATGTGTTTGACGTGTACTATACGAAATGTTGTTCCGGATTTGTGTCGCTGGAACACACGCGGTGATTGTAGTAAAATTTTATTGTGCATCGTTGGATTTATTTTAGAATGGGCGTAATGAGACACAGAACAGTGCATTTTTTTCTTCTGTAAGGAGTATTATGTTTCGTGTAGCAGTTTCAATTATAAAAGATGATCATCCGTACTTTATGTGTAATATATATGTACGTTGTATATGTATAGTCCGCAACGGTATTGTCTTTTCCCATTAATGTTTAGGTATTTGTCGTATCCTTTGAATGACATTTATGTTTCTCTAAGTCAATTAGTTTTCAATGAAATAATACTTTGTTTATAGTCATGTAAATCACTTGAAGTTTCAGAAATGAGATACATTTCGTGGCGTTATAAAAAAGACACTTCTAGTTAGTTTAGTAGCGATAATTTAGAGCTGTTTCTGAAGCAGAATAGTCATTGAAAAATAAAGTTTCAATAATTAGCATTTATTTTTAACAGGGAAGTTAATTTTATTAAATTTCTATTCCAGTTAAAATTGAAAATGTAAAATAAGTATTTGATTAAGTTATGTTAACTATTTTGTACGATTAAAGAAGAGAGGGTCCGCGCGCATATACTTAGATAAATTACCAATTAAATTCACGAAAAAATAATTGAAATTAACACTTACTTTTGCGAGTTATTTCTGGGTTATAACATATTCATAACTAAAAGGAAATACTTTTAATTGTCAGTTTTAGGTTTAATTCCAAATTGAAATAATTAAAATATACAAAGGGTAGCAAGAAAGTTTTGCAATACAGCTTTGTTTATTTAATTTTTTCAAAGTAATTTCCTGTATACTCAGTAAACTTCTCCATCCTCCGAAACCAATCTTTAAACCAGTTCTGCCAAGTTTCACTAGGGAGTAAAGCACACTCGTTATCCCAAGCCCGCAGAAGGTCCTCAACATTGGAAAATCGCCTCCTTTTAGCTTCATTTTCACATGCAGGAACAGTGCAAAGTCGCAGCAAGCAAGATCTGATCTGTAGGGAGAGTGTTCGAGAAGTTTCAACCCTGTCGTGATCAAATATTAGGTGCAGGCTTTGGCGCGGTGAACTGGAGTATTATCGTGATGGAGGAACTAGGTGTCCATTCTTGACATGGCCGCAGGTTCTTCATAGATCCAATGACTCTAGGCCGGCACTATTCAGTATACCACTTAGCTGTGACTGTCTTCTGTGTGTCCGAAACGACGAGTTCCACAATTCCACTCGATTTGAAAATACATTATTTTCTTCTATACAGATCGGGATTTTCTAACAACTACGGGTGTGTCCTCATCATCAAAGACCCAAACTTTGTTTTCAGCTTTGGTTGGCACATCGTAATAGTACAGCCAAGTCTCATCACCTGTCACGATATTGTTCACATACCGACATTGTCCCTTATTAAATTTTTCAGCATCTCCCGGCACCAAGCCACGCGTCGTGTCATCTGCTCTTCAGTCAGTCGATGCGGCACCCAGAGAGAACAAAGTTTCTTCACGTGCAAATGATCATGCAGAATCGAACGAAATGCTGGTGCATTTAAGCCTGAAGTGTCCTCTACCTGTTGGTAGGTCACTCGCCTGACCTCGCCAAACATTTTCCTCACAGTAGTAACATTTTCCTAAGTAACAGACATTCGTGATCTTCCCGGCCTCTCGGCATCCTCCACAGTTAATTTCCCCTTTGGAATTCTCTATACCCCTGAATATCTTTGTGCGATGTGAATAAACAGTCAACACACACACTAGTGCAAGAGTCATTTCTTTGAAGCACTGTGTTTAAGCCACGCACGAAATTATAACACAAAATCGCCCTTATCTCATTTCGTGACCACGATGCCATCACAACCACTTTACGCTCTCACTATTGAATAACTGAGCTCATCGACATGGCGCGGCGGCTACTATGCATGTATGAACATGTCTCAGCATGCAGCAACAAGCAGCTTCCTATGATTCATTGTTGCGTCATATTGCAAAACTTTCCTAGTACCCTTTGTATATTGTATTTGTTATCAAAATTGTTATTACTATTATTTAATAGCTTAATATGATTACTGCTTGGACGACTTTGTTCTTTGCGATTCTGTTAACTGAAATTGAAAGTCTATATATACGAAGTGTGACCAAAAAAACACGGCGAATGAATTTTTAGAGCAGCAACTGTTGATGCTATATATATTTAGAATAATAAATTCACTTGCCTGATTCCTTGAGTCAATCAGTGTCATGTTAGAACAAGTGGTAACTTTTCAGAGCTGGAAGGCAGAAGCTGTGTTTAACGTGGTGACTCTGAAGATTGTTTACAAGTGGTATAATCGATTTAAATTTGGAAATAAGTCGGTTGTGGCAAAAATGGTTCGTTCAAGCAGGCGATTGAATATTCGAGACCTTTCCGAAGAACTAAACATCTCGTTTGGATCTGTGTAAAACATTTTAATCGATAATTTGTGAAATTTGGAATGAATGTCGTGAATGGATGTCATGTGCCAGTTTTCACGAAATTAAGTGAAGCATGCTCGGATCCTCACCCTAAGAAGTCACGTCAATCCCAGTCAAACGTTAAGGTCATGCTTATTGTTTTTGTTTTTGATAGTGAGGGCATAGTGCCATCAGAATTAGTTCCAAGGCATAAAAGTAAACTTCGAATGCAAGGGCATACTGTAACGTTTGTGAAACTATGTTCGGAGAAGGAGAACAGAAAATGGACTTAATGGCCTCCTTCATCACGACAATGCGTTATGCCATACCTCGCTTTTGATCCACGAATTTCTGGCAAAAAAAGTAATCCTGTTTGTCCACATCCGCCTAACTCTCCGGATAGACGAAATGAAAATTTATTTGAATAAAAGGAACTTAAAAAACGAACAAATCAACTAATGGGAGAAGATTCACCATAGGAGGATGAAGATAGAACTATGAGAATATATAAAACAGATAAGTTTCATTTATATTATTACAAGTTTTATTTATTATTATTATTATTATTATTATTACAGTTTTATTTATATTATTACAATGTAAGTAATGTAAATAATTTCGGGATGAAGATTTTATATGTAGATATTTGGATTTATTTTGTTCCAGTGTTTACAATTTGCCTTGATTGAAATTTAAAAAATATGTACGTATGTTAAATTCAAATGTATTTTGATGCTTATGAACTCCTAGTAGTATAAAATACATCTGAAGATGACTTAAATATTTCATTATTTAATTAAGATTTACGTTTGGATTTTTTAAAATAATAATTAATTTATCAGACAGAAGAGGATATATAAATTCATAAAAAATTTATTAAGAAAATTTTACAGCACTAGAGGAAGAATTGGGGAAGACTAACAAATTCGCATAAGGACAATAAAATCAACGATAATAAATAAACACGAAGAAAAAACATGAAATAAGTTTGAACGGACAATATATTGTATTAGGAGCTTGGACAGGGAAATCGCATACCTACCAACGAAAAATTCATAGAAGGACAATTTCATGATGATGGTTTAGGCATATGTGTCGAATGGAATAGGTTTACCAGAACAGTGTTTGAAACGTGAGTGCCGTAGAAAAATAAGAGGAGAAGACCAGAAACAAAATGGATCGATAAGATTAGAGAAAGGAAAGGAAAAAGGAGTGAAATTAAAGAAAACCTGAAAGCTAACCAAAGATAGAAAACAATGGAGACAAAAATAAAAGATGTAACTTCATCAGCCCTACACCTACAAGGTATAAAAGGTTTAGGACTTAAAAGAAGAAGAAGAAAATTTGAAGTATAACAAATACAGAGTGTACGAGCATATACCTGAGTTTACCCTATGTTGTTTCCAAGGAAAAGCGAGAAAGCGAGAAGCATTTATAATAATATTTGGCTTGCAACATGGAGCAGTTTAAAAAGTTAGTTAACAAATATCTTAATTTTAAATCATATTTTCTTGTTAATATTGCAAATAGTAATTTTACAAGCAATAAAGAGTTTAACTAACGAAGCCCAAAACGATACAATATACGTATACTTATGTATACTCCGTGACGGAAAAAATAATAGGTACATATCATAAAACTAAATATAGAATGTTTAAACTATCTTTGTTGAATATGAAATCGCAAGTCGAAAGTACTAATTTCGTAGAGTATGTTTATGTTTATTTCCAATTATCAAATAAGATAGCATGTGCGGGAAAACCCATACTCATTACTTCATTTACATTAATATGATATAGCAAAACGTAGTAGGTGTGGTATCAGCAAAAATGTGTTAGTTGTAGAATAGTATTTATTTTCTAATAAAAATATAATTTGATCTTTATTTTTAAAATTATACGTACATATAATATACGATGTAAAATATGAAACTTGATTAAAAAATTACAATCTGATTAAGGAACATATTAACATAGATGTAAGTAAAAAAGTAGGATTCTTCATAGAATATGATGGTCTATGTAAATGGAAAGTGAATGTGTGCTTGTGAAAGGTTCCGTAAGTTTACGGTGACAAAGCTGAACAATAATGTCAATGCGCGACGATGGTTTACAAAATTCTGTACTGGTGATTTTTAACTTAGGTCCTCGGTCAGAGACATCGACTTCTCATATTAATGACGAGAAAATAATCAAATTGATGGAGTCAACTCGTATATAACACGAGAAGTCGTCTAAATGTTAAACATCCACATTTCGAGTATTTACAAATACATTGGAAATCTAAGATACGTCAATAACTCGATGTTTGGGTCCCTCATTTATTCAAAGAATTTCACTGGAAGGCACACATTAACATATACGATATGCTCTTTAAACATTAAGAGAGTGATCTTTGTTTGAAGCGATTGATACCTAGTGATGAGAAGTGGATTGTTTGCAACAATGTAGTGCAAAAACGGTCGTGGTCCAAATTTTCTAATTTCCTTTAAATGACATCGAAAGCCGGCATTCATCAGAGAAGATTATGCTTCTAGTATAGTGGAATTTTAAAGGTATTGTGTTTTTCCAGCTCGTTGCAATGAACGAAACAATTAATTTAAGTGTGTACCATCCGAAATTAGACACTGTGAATGAATTTATTATCCAGAAACGTCCGGAGCTCGTTAGTCAAAAAGGAGTAGATGAAAACAGCGCAACCTACAGTAATGGTAAAATTAAGTAGGACGCAGAAGCTTGCTCGCCTTAACATCGCAGAGACAATGGAAAGTATCCCGACTGTGGCAAAAGAAGTCCTGCTGAACCTTCCCCCACTAGACTTCGTAATAAAGTGAGTATAATTATGTGCGCACGTAGACTGCAAAAGTCCCTGAGCAATTTCGTAGTCACATCAGGACACTAGAATTGGCAGATATACATATGCTTTGACATATTAATAGATGGCATGACAGGTGAATGTTCTTTTAATCTTCCATTTGAGATAATCATCCCAGAAAGATGTCAAAGGGAAATGAGTCTTAGACAGAGGATGCCACTGAGGTAGGCATATTCTCCAAAAGTTTGGAAATAATCCACAGGTTTTATTTGGGGCAATACGTGTAGCTATTTCAGGCAAAAGTTTTTGCAATGAAATGCGTGAAGGAAATTAATAGAAGCAAGTACTGACATAACTGAATTTACATTCTCATTAAAAGCCAGACTGTATTAGGAGCCTGAGAAACCCTTAGATTATGTTCAGGCTAGTACGGGAATGTCGTTTGGAATGGGCAAAACGAAATGTGATAAAGTAATGAGAAGTGGATTGTTTGCAACAATGTGGTGCAAAATCGGTCGTGGTCCAAATTTTCTAATTTCCTTTAAATGTCATCGAAAGCCGGCATTCATCAGTGAAGGTTATGCTTCCATTATAGTGGGATTTTAAAGGTATAATGTTTTTCCAGCTGGTGGCAACGAACGGACAATTAATTTAAGTATGTGCTATTGGAAATTGGACACTGTGAATGAATTTATCATCTAGAAGCGTCCAGAGCTTGTTAATCAAAAAGCAGTCGTATTTAATCACGATAACGTGAGACATACAAGTTCGATCTCTTGTCAAAAATTATTGGATCTTAGGTAGGGTATCGTACTCTATCCACTGTTTTTATCGGCCCTCGCGCTTTCAGACTTCACTGCCTCTTTTGTTTTCTTCAGCATCTTGTAAAGTTTTTAGTCGATAAAGGCAGGCTCTTTTGTATATAGGGTATTATGAATTGCTCATTGAAAGTTGGCAAACGTTATATTAATAAATGGCCTATAAAAAACCTAGATAATGCGCCATATGTTATCCGATAATTCAATAAAACGAGACATATGTAGGCGTATTTAAACAAATTGTTAAACCTAAAGGAAACGTAATTCGAATAAAGAACTAAAACTGATTAATTTTTGTGCATTTTAAGAAGGTTATTAAGTTGTAAAATACAAAAGTAATATTATATTATCTTCTGTAGGTATAGTATCAAATATAAATAGACATATTCTGATAACCCACAAAATTTACTGGTAATATCTGGAATTAAGATTAATAACTAACCTTGTACTAGTCATATTTTGTACGTTTTGTAGACGACTCACTTTTACAACATTTAGTTTTTTATTTCATCAATATGACTTTTAATTTACTAAAGTAAATAATTAAACTAATAATAAAAACATATAAGCTCTTGTTAATAGTATTTTCGCATGTAAACAATCAAGAAAAGATTTTAGAGCTAATAATTTAAAGATGTTATTGCAAAGATGTTCCTTTCGACTTGAAGTTGTTTATTTTTCCGACACACTTTAGTCAAAAAAATATTTTAGGACGGTGTCAACACGTTATTTAAAAAAGCTTTTCTTTTACAGGAACGCATAGTAATATTTGCATCCTGTTATTTTATCAATTCCTGTCCACGATTCTGGTATTTCGAAGGAGCCAGTTTACGTATTTAAGCAATATAAGCTACTAAACTCTGTTTTGTTTTTGTGGATAAAAATAACAAGAATGTTTATATGTTTACCTAAATTATAAGATAATGTGCGGAAATTGCAATTAACTGTAGAAATTATAGCACCGTATAATTTAAATTTAACTTTATGAACATCGCGTTTTAAACAAAATCGTAGTGTTTGTTTAATATTAATTTGCACACGGTTTTATATATGTAAATATGCATATATGTAACTACAAGTTCATTTGACAAATCCTTGACAAATATGCTCCAAAATCATAACCGTTTTAGACTGGGATAAACGAATGTCTATATGCCAGCAATAACAAAATAAAAAATAAAGTGTCCGCGTCTTAAATTGAGATGTAACTTAGTCCTATTTGAGAATTAACTTCTTGTTGCAATTATTATGTCTTTAAGTTAAAGTTTAGAGAAATTTTACCGTTGTAGCTGAAACCAACACCGTTATAATGAACGTAAATCTAATGTTCCAATTATTTCAGGCACTTATTGTTAATTTATAATTACTTAAAAAATATAAGGTCCATTTAATAGCACCGCGACATATCGATTGAGCTGAAAGACTTTTTAGAACTGAATAACGTCTTGCGTGTTCTTCGATCTGGTTTTTGATCGAAACACAGTAGTACATATTACTGCTTTGCTTGATGTCTCCTATGATCTACACACCGCTGCAAGTGATTATAAAGTTCCTGTTCTGACCTTGTTAGAATTTAGTCCTGCGTTTGGCACCCTTGATTTATGTCAATCTTATATAAAAGTGTAAAAGGTGGCACGGTTCAGTATGCCTCTTTAAATGGGGAACTTTCGCAATGTATTTACGTCATTCCTGGAGCTCTGCAATCCTCAATACCTAGTCTTCCTTGCTCACTCTATATACTTTATTATGCGAGTTTTAGATTCTGTAAGATGAATATGGATACTGATGCTATTCATAATTGTATCTATATTCTTATGCCTTATTCCTTGTTACTACTTATCATGGGGATCTGATTTCAGAACGGTCATCTGTACGTCTACTTTAATTGAATCGTTCTAAGACAGTGGTTTCACTTTTGAATAACAAGAGTGGCATTGCCCTGCGTCGAGAAACTGCAAATTTTAGTATTGTAGGAATAAGTCTGTCTGTTGAATCTAAGGCGAAAAATTTAGGAGTTGATTTAAATAAACAGTTGAGATTAGAAAGGCATTTGCTTGACTGATGAACATTAATTCAAAATTAATCTTTTCATATAGACACATCTTATAACTGAAACTAAACGTTGATTGGAGTTGAATTTGATGGAGCCTGTGGTTGATTGACTTGATCAATAAGGTTGATATATAACCCCTTTCCACATTCACTTTTGTAAATTCTGTATACGCATTTCGACAACCAAGTTGTCATCATCAGCAGATAATTTCAAAGTGTCGCACCTGGTAAAACACGGCGAAAAAATTGTACGAAAAACAAACTCCGTACGCGATCCACACCGTTCAAAACCAAGATGTGCACATCCAAGATGTGCACAACCTTATTGATCATGAAACTAAACGATTCACTTGTATTGTCACATTTTTCGTTATATAGTGAATTATACGATCTTTACCTTGGTGTTATTTCTGTCTCACGTATTCCGAGTTTAGAATGTACGGTATAAGAAAATTTGATAAATTAGTTAAGGTGTGATGGTTTATAAATGGCCACTTGACCACTGTGTACGGGCAGCCTATGTACTTATACAATAAAGTTTCTTTTTACATTGATGAGCATGCTTTAAATTTAAGATTTAGAAGTACTGTGATAACTCTTATATAACAAACAGCATTATCAGAATGATCTTATTTATATCAAAGTTTAAAATACCGTGCCGAGCGATTTCGAAAGTTTATTAGTGAAACATTTCGGATTTGTATAGGAAGAAATTATTGTATAATATGTAAATCATATGGCTTCAAATTATTAGTTTATTGTGTTTACATTATGTATTATAATATTTTACTTGTATTTATGATCCAATACTAATATAATGTTAATTTAAGTTATTATTAAGCATGTATTCTTTGGATTAGATAATATAATTTTCGGCTCTGTAGGAAGAACAACTTTATTTAATGCAGTTCATTATATATCATCGAAGTGATGAAGCAAACACTCAGTTATGCATCATTGGTATGGTAGATGAAAACACCTCAACCTACAGTAATGTTAAAATTAAGTAAGATGGAGAGTCTCGTTCGCCTTAACATCGCAGGAACAATGGAAAGCATCCCGACTGTGGCAAAAGTCGTGCTAAACCTTCCCCCACCAGACTTCGTAATAAAAGTGAGTATAATTATGTGCGCACATACTGCAAAAGTTCCTGAGCAATTTTGTCGTCACATCAGGACACTAGTATTGACAGATATACATACATACGAGTATGCTTTAACATATTAATAAATGGCATGACAGGTGAATGTGCTTTTAATCCTCCATTTGAGATAATCACCTCAGAACGATGTCGATGG
This sequence comes from Dermolepida albohirtum, assembly GCA_031893035.1. Lineage (NCBI taxonomy): Eukaryota > Metazoa > Arthropoda > Insecta > Coleoptera > Scarabaeidae > Dermolepida > Dermolepida albohirtum. Next base: position 70,451 of record JAVIWB010001733.1, read on the forward strand.
GAACAAGAGTGCTCTGTTACGACATAATGTGGGCATATCAGGAACACAGACAGGTCTTAGGCAGAAGATAATCCACAGGTTTTGTTTAGGGCAATACGTGTAGCTATTTCAGGCAAGTTTTTGCAATGAAATGCGAGAAAGAAATTAATAGAAGCTGACATAAGCGAATTTACATTCTCGTTAACAGCCAGATTGTATTAGGAGCCTTGAGGAACCCTTAAATTATGTTCAGGCTAATACAAGAATGTCGTGAGGAACTCAAAGAACCGGCAAAGCGAAATGTGATAAAGTTATTATGGGTGTCGGGGTACTGGAGAAATATGGGAAATGACAACATCTATGAGTTTGCCAGCAAGGATCGGCCTTATTATATTTTAAATCAGAATTTTTCCTAGGAGTGCTTATGTGCACTGTACAGAAACGTATAAGTAGATGAACTAAGGATCAACATAGGCCATATAGGGGGGAAAGATCCAAGCATGAACACGGCAAAGCCTTTATCGATAGTCTAAACTGTAAAAAGACTGAAAACTCGCTTTCACTGGAACGAAACAGGTTGAGAATAATAACAAAATATTTCATAAGTCTTGCGCCAGTTAGACAATTAGGAGACAGGATTGGCGGATATAATGAAGACCTTCATTTTAGACTGTTCAATAGGGCTCCAGAAATAGTCAAACACAACTGCAAGAATGTGAGATATTGGATCAAAAAAGACTAGTCATACAAGGGCAGCTTAAGGTAGATCCGACAGCATATAGCAGTCAGCTTATCTTGGATCTGTAGAGGTTACAACAAGAGGGGCTGGATGCAATAGGTTATTGTGGAAGTGCAGAATAAACCAATGGGGTTACAGTGCTACTGGGATTATTACAATCTATGAAAGAAAGACCATCTGATGGACTTAACATCAACTAATTTACTATAAATAGTGAAGATTAATTAAACCATGCTGCAAATAATATATTTACATACAAGTTTAATCGATATTTTCGAAATACGATTTTATTATTTATATTTATCTTGAAACAGTTCTTGATCTGTAAAAAATCATTTCTACATGAAGAAAGTGGTTATTTACAGCCTCGCTCTTCTAAATTATAAATTATTAGAAAGTGTAATATGAAATAGTTACTTTTATGACAGTAACAATGTAATTTTGAATAAAACTTTGTCTATTGATTTACTTGTGGTTTTGTAATGCTATTTCCTTTCGTAATGAATATTAATGCAGAATCGTTTCATAATACTAGATCATTATGTATTCTTCACAATACAATTTACCATGTAGGTGTGAAGCAGTTAAATTTAATGCAAGTAGAGAATAAAAATGGATCGAAACCTCATTATTCAGAATTGTCGAGAGTTTTTTGCATACTCTCGAACGCACGTATTTCTGAACGTATTTCGAATGCTGAATTACATAGTTTGGCTTTTATATTTCCATAGAGATGTTTTGTTCACTTTTATAAAATACAAGGTGTACGGTAAACATAGTTTTTAATATATGAAGCAGTTTTTTATACCACTGTGTACGATCATATTAATGGCTCTAATAATGACGTAGAATTTATAATTATTTCACATTTAAAGTTATCCTTTGGTACTGTTTAAAGAATGATAAATTATTTCTGATGCTTCTACAAATTGAAGCCAAGTTATATTTCTAAATATTTAAATAATATTTTTTAGACAAAGTGTATGTGTCTATCTATAAAGAATTATTATAAGAATATAGATGGATCACACCAAAAACCCCTTTAAATATCCCAGAAATACACTGTAACCCAAATAAACATCGATGTGTTGTTTGTTATACATTTGAGCAATGCTTGTGTTAGGTTTTGCACACACTTGAGAAAACAAATGTCATATCTCACCATCTATTTAGTACGTCACGCAGACTTATTTCATATCCCTAGTTATTTTTAGTCTGGCAGAAACCCACGCAAAACCTGTTGCCTACATATTCACTGGCAAATTCTAAATATTCACGATTCACTGGTTTCTTAAGCAATTAATTAAAATATTTATTGGAAAATTAGTGCTATTATAGTTTCTATTAATAAATTATTATAATTAATGGTATTTAGAGTCCGCTTATTTTTTATTGTGGTACTATTTCTTTCTAATTTATTGATGTTAGGGTAAAAGATAGTATCTTACACATAACGATTTCCTTGACACATTTTCAATAGTTTAATGTTTTAATAAATACCTAATAAAATACTATCTCGTGTTATAAATAAATATGTATTTTGTTACGCAAACTTTGGAAACATTTCAATTTGGCGCACTTCAAATATTTTGCCTATGTGCAAATTAAATGTCGACCTCGAAAATCACATTTTGTAGTTGAGGGATATTAATTATTATGTATTTCTTATTTACTTAAGGTTTTTGAGGATTAAATAAATTTCGAAATGTTAAGGAATGAAGGAAGAGAACAAATGCCAATAACGCGTCTCGTCAAACGGTAAAAATATTTATAATCAACACATATACGTATTATAATTATTGATTGCTATTTATCTGTTGATAGATATCAGGTTCTTACACATAAAATGTCCGATTTTGTAAGGAATAAAAAAAAATCTAAATTTAAAAAATATTTATTCTGCAAAATAGTCTCCATTTACATTAATAGTTTGTTGCCAATAGCCTAGAAGCTGAAAAATTCCCTTTGAAAAGAAATCTAGGTTTCGATGGCTCACATATTGCTCAAACACTGCTATTACAGACTCTCGGTCAGGGAAGCCCCTATTTTTTAAGTGATTGTCTAAACTTCGGAAAAAATGAAAATCAGTTGGCGAAAGGTCAGGTGAATAAGGTGGGTAAGGGAGAATTTCGTAACCAAATTCCGAAAGTTTTTGGATTGTCTGTCGAGCAACATGAGGTCTTGCGTTATCATGAAGAAGTATGGGTCTATGTCTATTGACTAGTGAGGGCTGCAAGCGGCTCAATTTTGCATGCATAGTTTCCAGTTCGGCACAATAGGACGCTGCCGTGATGGTTTCACCAGGTTGCAAAAATGAATAGTGAATAATACTCTTACTGGTCCATCATACAGTCACCATAATCTTTCGCGGGTGAAGTGATGCTCGTGCATCCTGTCTTGGTGCTTCACCTCGATCTAACCATTGTCCTGACCGTCTCCGATTATCATAAAGTATCCACTTTTCGTCACACGCCACCACTCGATGAAGAAACGGTTCAACTTTCTGTCGATTAGCCAAAGAGGTATCCACCTCTAATCGACGGAGCTTATTGGCTTCCGTTAATTGGTGCGGCACCCATCGATCGAGTTTCTTCACTTTGCCAATCGAAGAAAGGTGACGACTAATGGTGGCAATGGACACTTAAAATGTTTCTGCAAGGCTACGCATTGTTGTCGACGGATTACTTTCAACTTCTACACGCAGTTCGTCGTCATTAACGGTGCTACGCGCATATTCGCGATGCTCATTTTCCAAATCAAAATTTCCCTCGCTGAATTTTTTAAACCATCGCCGTAATGTGCGTTCATTACACGTGGTTTCGCCGAAAGTCTGATTAATTTCTCGCGTTGCTGCAGCTGCATTTAATCCCTTTTTAAGTTGAAAGAGGTAAATTGACCGAATATCTGTTGCCGACAGCATTTCCATAGGCGAGACAAGGACAGGTGTATTAATCTTTTCAAGAAATGGAACAGGTACACACTTCAAAATAAATACCCTTTTCTACAAATACAATAATAATTTTCACCAAAAACATACACGTCTTCACACAGGAGCGATTCAGTTCAGACTGAAGGAAGAAACGGCCAAAGTATCAATTTTGAGCTTTGTGCTAAAGACAGCCAAATTGCTACAGAAACTTTTCAAAAGAGATAATCGTTGTTTTTCTACCACATCCTCTGCGTTCATTCCATTTGTTCTATACCATTAAATTGTGCTCGCTAAACCGAATTTTGCTATGAAAGGGAACTGTTTTGCATCATATTAAAACATTCAGTAGTAAATGACAAGCTGTCTCAGCACCATTGCAATCAGTGATAAAAAAGCCATTTGATACACTATTTGAGTGTAAATCGTTGCATATGTATATGCTGAAGGAGAATATTTCGAATAAACGAAGTGATTTGTGCCAATGTTTCCCGACTATTTTTATTTTCGTCCTAAAGTCGTTTCAGTTAGTTTGCGGGCATTGCGTTCTAAATGCGAATGTGTTTATTTCCTTTATATTATTTGTCGAAGTCTGGCTATACAGCAAATATAAATCTTCATGATGTATGTAAGACTAAGAATAAATTAATTTTATTACTCCCTAAGATTCTTCTGCAAATATACACATAACGCAAGTTACACGATGTTTGATTCATTAGATTATTGTATTATTTTGGAGACAAAATTTATCTTAAACGTGATTAAATAAATCGTTAAAACTACATACATTTTATTGTTAGATAAGTACATTCCAATGAGACTTTATGATTAGCTTAAATGCAGCATTTATCTTGTCGGATATACTGAGTAAAAATTCTTAAAAAAAATAAAATAAAATCTTTTCTTACTATAGTTTCTTATACTTGGCATGTTTCGAGAGAAAATATTGTTTTCGTACCATGTCAGTTGAAAAGTAAGAATTGGTATTTTATATCATTGCAAATTGCCTTGTATCTAAGAAAATTTCAAACTGAGTTAAGTGAACTCTGTGACTTTTTTTAAAAATAATTCACTTTGATCGTTTATTGCTGAATAGCAATATTTGAATGAATTGATCAATAAGGTTAATATATAACCCCTTTCCACAATTAACTAAAATTCGACAACCAAGTTGCAGATAAAATCAAAGTGTCGCACCTGGTGAAAAAATTTACGAAAAATATACTCCGTATGCATCGTTGAAAACCAAGATGTGCACTTTTTCAACGATGCGGATCGCGTGTATATTTTTCGTATGTTTTACATGATGACAACTTGGTTGTATACGTATACAGAATTTACAAATAGTTAATTGTGGAAAGGGGTTATATATTAACCTTATTGATCAAGTCAATAAACCACAGGCTCCATCAAATTCAACTTTGAATGAATTGATATGTTATGACGGTAGTATATAAAAAATTCCTGCTGTAATTAAATGCATATATAATTGCATATTTACACACGTGTACATACACAATTACGCGCATTGTAAATTAATGAAAATTTAAACTAAATCAAATCTTATAGTCCTTGGTAGCTCAATGGTGGTGTGCCTGTCCGGTAAAGGGATCACTGTGGTTCGATTCTTTACCGAAACGCACATTTTATGCCCTAACTATAGCAAGTGTAATAAGCTGAAAATTACGAGTTTAATTCCTGCTATAACCTGCTATAACTACGTTGAAATGTAGTTATGGTAGATTTTGTCCAATATCATTTTCTTTTTTTAAGATAGTTAAGAAAATTTCTTCCATAATCTAGAAAACTGACGAAAAAATTCTTTCTTTCCTCCGCAAATCATATGGATGGGTTTCAAATTGTTTGATGTTGGTGTGCGAACTTGTTTTTGCTTTGCATTGACGAAAGGCAACACCCATTTTGTGGAAGAAACTTCTATATCTAATTTCATATAGTATGTCGCTCGAAATTGTCTTGAATATATAAAGCTACGTCTAGAGCATTTTTGTGTATTGATATGATTACGTGGCCTGTGCTACGCTTCGATTCTTTATTTTATCAATAAAGTTACTATTTTGTATTCAACTTGTAACAGTCAGAATAGATTTGGGATTTAAAAAGTGGTATTAATATTCCAGAAAGTTTGGTCCTCAAACCCTAGACCTTGCAATTTAGCCATCAACTCATCCTAACATACGGCTTCATTACATAGATAATTCGGGTTAAATAGACGATTTTTTTATATTTATGATAAAAAGCAGATGATTTGGGATTAAAAAAGCGGTATTAATATTCGAGAAAGTTTGGTCCTCAAAGCCTAGACCTTGTAATTTAGTCATCTATCCATCCCAACTTATGGCTTCATTATATTGACAATTCGGGTTAGATAAACAACTTTTAATGAAATTTATGATAAAAAAGAAGATGAATAATGTTAATAATATCGATTTCATTTTCGGTCAATTAGAAAAAGAAACAATATCTTGCTATATTTAACAATTCTTATTTTCTCTTGTTTCAAGTAAATATGATACGAAAAAATATATTTTTTTTGTTTATTTAAAACCAATTAAATTCTTGCTTGCTTACTAGAAAAAATAAAGTCATAGCAATATTAGAAGCGCTCAAGAAATACTAGTGTTTGATATACAGGGTGTTTCAAAAAGAATATACGTATTTCGAATGCATATATTTATTAAACTTTAAGACATACGAATATGAAATATTACACACATATTTACGAACCTCTCAAGTTCAGATTACAGATGTTCAATATATCCTCCATCAGTGACATGAACAATATCACGTCGATACTCAAATTCCTCCCATACTCGGGCAAGCATGTCTTTTGTCGCTGATGTTATGGCAGCACGGATGCGGTTCTTCAACTCTTCCTGGTTCTGTGGGAGTGGTGGTACATAAACGTTGTCTTTAACGAAACCCCACAGGAAGAAGTCACAGGGTGTCAAATCCGGTGACCGAGGAGTCCAGCTGAGACATGCTAAGTCGCCAGCTCCTAAATGACCAATCCAACGGTTCGGTAGGGTTTCATTCAGATATTCACGCACTTGGCGATTCCAGTGAGGGGGTGCTCCGTCTTGATAAAAATTAAGTTGTCTTCGTTCAGCCTCGGAAACAAGCAGTTTTGTAACATAGCGAGATACTGCTGACCATTAACCGCGTTTCCATCAAAGAAGAATGGGCCGTAAATAGATGATCGGGATATCGCACAAATTACATTGACTTTAGGCGAATCTCGTACATGTTCAATGTCTGCATGTGGGTTCTGTAGACCCTAAATTCGAACATTGTGTTTGTTTACCAGACTACTAACATGGAAAGTCAATAGCATCATGAATCTCGTTACAAAATGACACACGTTTCCGTTTGTCATCAGGACGCAGAGCTTGTAACAACTGTAACTTGTACGGCTTCATAACCAACCGACGTCTCAAAACACGCCAAATTGTTGTTGTAGGCAGTTGTAACTCCCGACTGGCACGACGAGTTGATTTTGAAAGATTACGGTAGAAAACAGTTTGAATTCGCGCAACATTTTCTTCAGAAACACGAGGGCGACCAGAACTCTTTCCTTTACATACATATCCATACCATCTCCGAATGTTCCACCCATTCGGGGGATCAATTTGGTAGCTCAACCTAAAACGTCTTTGGACTGTAATCACGGAATTGGACTTCTCAAACTCGAGACCACGAAATTATTTCTGCTGCGGAGTAGCCATTTTGAACATATGACGAATATAAGGCAAACAGAAGACAACTGACATCTAGCGGCTATTAAATAAACTAGATTATGTATTCGCTTCTCCAATAGCCGAGCTGAGGCGCAGCGATCGATAGTTTGGACAAAATAATGCTTTGTAATACGTATATTCTTTTTGAAACGCGCTATATATTACTTTTTCTAAGCAATTTTGTTATTTGATATATTATTATTTTGTTGATGTGTTAATTATTCATTCATTCCATCTACGTTCTAAATGATTTACAAGCAATGAGCTTTAGCGAACGGATTTTAACCAAACATCCTTTAAATTTTATAAATTCTATATACGTATGTCATTAAATGTTTCGCGTTTGACTGCCGGTTACTCTTATTTAGACTGGGCATATAAATAGTACTCTGTCAACTCTCCTTGTATATAAACAATTCACATTAGATTATGAAATAATTAAATAGCAAAAAAAATCATGAAAATAATCAATGACAATATTGGCATGGATCTTATTATTAGTAGCATTCCATCGTTTATCTTCTTTCTTTATATATTGTATTTCGAATGGAAATAGAAACAAATTTCAGAATTTATTAGGTAAACTATTTTTCCACTGATGCAGTGCGATTGCTTAAATAACTTGAAACTTTTCATTAACTTTAAATAATGTTTATTTATAAATGTTGAATCGCTACAGTTTACCCTAAATATTGTATATATATTGAGAGCAACACGAAACGTGCTGTGCAAATTGCGAAAAGTAAAGTAGCTGATGATATCTTGGCCTTCTGGTTTATAATTTAATCAAATGTAACTACAAGTCTTGGTATTTAACGTAAAATGAAGTAATTTTAGCCCGAAGTATTTTTTTTCATAAGAAATAATATAAATTCCTTTATAAGATACGATACACATATTTACATATCATTTCTTCCCGTCTAATGGGGCAATGTCTAAAATATTTTACACGCAGAGAAAATTCAGTTTATTTTAAACTAGAGATCATAAGCAATTCTTTCATTTAATACTGTATTTCTTTACGACTTACTTGTAAAGTTGTTTAGAGATGATTATCAGTGTTGGTGTAGACAATATACAGGCTGCTCGATAAAAAAATATCTCAACTCTTTTATTAGCGAATTTTAAAAAATTATAGAGAAAGGAAGTTCTTGAAACACTGTAAAATAGTGCTAATCTTGATTTTTTTCAATGCCATCTTGAACATGATAGTCAATTTTTTTTAATGAAAACTTGTTGTTTAGATATTTTTTTCTAAACCTAGTGATGTTTATTTAATTACCATTTGGTGGATAATTTTGCAATGCCATTTTCAATATGATAGTCAACTTTCTTAATGAAAACTTGTTTTTTTTAGTTCGATAGATAATTTTTTCTAAATTTAGTGGATCTAGTTGGTGGACAATTAGTTCAAAAAAAAATGCAGCATATACCGATTTCTCATAAAACTTTAAGTATGAAGTTAAGAACAATCAAGACACATAAAGTGGCAAATGTCATCCAAACATTAACTGAAAAGTTTGCATTTATTCAGTTAAACTTCTTTATTCGTTACAATACACCGCCATAATAATCATCTAAGCTTTTAGTCAAATTAATAAAAATCGAAACTAAGACTTAAAAGCAAAAGATAGTGTGATTGCAAGGGCAAAAATAAAATTAATTTAACAATAATTATCAAAAAAAAAATTAGGAACAAGTAACAAAAAACAAATTATTACAGAACAAAACTGCCATAAGTATTTACGTTTACTTGCACGTGCTGTTCAAATGGACCTCTACCATGCTCCACGCACAACTGACACTTCCTAATCACTCTAAAGGCCAAATTACGAGGTATTTCTTGACAAATTCTTTACCTTAAGATTAATTATCTTTCAGGGCATGTTATGTATATACACAAAATCTTGAAGACAGTTCCAAAGTCAAAAATCAGCTGGTGTAAGATCTGAGGAGCGCGTAGGCTATTAAATTGGCCCATTCGTTCTATCCATCTTGTACCAAATTAGTTATATAATCAAATGACGTTCCCCCTGGCGTTTTGCGGAGCAGCTCTATCTTATTGAAAAAACACTGTATTTAAATCTGGAAGAGGTATATCATCTAAAAATTAGCCATGTCTTCAGAAAGTAGCTTCTTAATATTTTTCTTGTCGGTATGCATTACTTATATATATTATTCATACTTTCATAGACTGTATGATTTATGTCCTGAAATATGTCAAATCAATCATCCGCATATACATAACGTTACTATCACAAAGTCTGGAAGCAGTAAGAAATTTTAGAAAGAAAAAATATATATTGCGTCTTTTAACTGTATTCGTAGGTCCAACTAATTTTCCTATAGAAAATTTGATCGCGTTGTAACACTTTTTAATAAAAGTTACGAAATCTTTCTCTCCGATCTTCATTATATTTTTCTACTGCTTGCACTTTTTAAGAATGTCTAACTTAAATGTATTCTTTCCCAATAAGGCGTATACAGTTTCACTTAATAATTAAATATGCCAATTTTACTGACAATCTTTCGAGTTGAAATACGTAGATTTTCCTGCACATTGAGAACACCGATTTCAAAATTTTGACCAAATCGTCGCCGTTCTCGCTTTGCTTTCTTAAAAGAGCTATAGCGTCCTAAATTTTCTTCGGGCTGCTTCCTGCTTGGAAGGCGGTCCTCGTAAAACCGGGTCGTTTGATTTCGATTTTTATTATATTCGACGTACACTTCAAACATATCGATAAGATAATTGTTGTTATTCCTGATTGCGATGATATCGTTGTTTTACAAGAAAAATTGTTTTAGAATTGCAGTGTTTGAATGATATATTAGGCACCTTTTCTGATTTCTAATAAACGGTTGCCGATAATTCTATTTTTTATAAATAATGATAACTGAATGAACATGATTAGATCCAGAAGAAATTCCTTACAATATTGGAGCGAAAAACTATATGTGTCCAACAAAAAAAGTTGCCTATCTCTAGATATTCAGACAATTGAAAAAGAAATTAGGTTCAGGGCCACCTTGTAGAGTTTGTAAAACCATTTTTCTGCATTTTTATTTATTGCAATCAGATAGTAAATATAGGAGTTACGGGATAAAGCATTTTTATTTTCGACAAAGAGCCTGTATATTGTAATAATTTTTAATTATCATTTCGTAGTATTATAAACTTAATTTGATATTTCATTCTACCAATAAAAATATAATTAATGTTTGTAATGGTCACCATATAATTTACCTACAATATGAGATCATTTATAATGTAGTTTAGCAAAACGACTGTTATAACTAATAAGAAATAAATAAATGTATTTTAACAAAGAAAATATAAACTTAACTTTTTAACGCAGGAGGAAAATATCTCTTTAAATATTTCTCTGTACTTACCTCTTCTATGTATTTCCAATAATAAGTGATATACCCCTTAGGAAATCTTAATAATTTAATGGTTGAATTAAAAATAAAACAGCATTATTCAAAAAATATGTATATTAGTAAGCAAATAACACAAGATTAATTTAACACAACATAAAAAATATTATTTTATGACAGATTTCATTCTTATTGTTACAAAAGTCGACAACTAACTAAAGCAATTATATTTCTCTTTAAGGCAAGTAACTACAGGGTTCATGTTCATGGCACCACTTTCTGTCATATAATAATTTGAGATGAGGGTTATTACAATAGCAACTTGCAAAAATAAATTAAAGAAACAGAATATTTTATTGTAAAGATAAAAATCGAATTCTTGGATTGGTCAGATATTTTCTTATTTAGATGTTTCACTCTATATTTCACTTGTTTTTTAAGAAAGTAAAATTACATTTCCATAGAAATGACCTGTACACACATGTAAGTAGATAATTAAACAGCTATGGTAAGAAGTTATATATTATATCTACAAGTCCTTAACAAACTGGCAGAAGAAATAGAGCAAAACTGAAATACCTAACCTAAAAGATTTTTTAAATAACGGTTTTAAATTTTAAATATAATACATTTTTCTGTCGATTTAATTTCCATTCAAGACAGAAGCCTAAACTTTATATTATATAAACATTCGGTATAATTTAATATCGTTTAACGTTTTTATTAAAATATACGGAATATATTCTGTTTATTTGGTTAGTAATACTACATCAAATAAAAATAAAGCGAAATGGTACAAAAATATAAAACATTTATATGTAAAGAATGAATCAATCAATCGCGATAAATATATATATTTTAACAAACTTTTCAAGAATTTTATTTACATAAGTACACTGTATAATTTATAATTACAAAATTGCAAAGATTTGTGTAATATAAGAAAATAAAAAAGTTGAGAATTATGTTGGAATAAAATATTAATTTACCTACTTTAAAACTATGATATATGCAGCTTTTTGACACTTTTGTTGTATAGCAGTCCAATAAAGTATCCATTCGAGTATTTTGCGTGAAGCAATAAAAAAGCAAGAGATATATTATTGTTTTGTAAAAGTTACATTATAAGTGGGGATACGAAGCCAAGTTGTAAAACGATATGTGTCAAAATAAACATCGTTTCTAAGCGAACCACAGAACGGATTGAGAAGTATTTATTTAGGGTAACAAGACGCAAATATCGTAAAATGTCAAAAACCTGGTATACTAACATTTCTGCTCTTTAAATAGTAAATTAGGGATATTTTACTTCTGAAAAATAGTAACTATTCACTTGACTTCCGAACTTAGAAATAAAAGATTTTGAATGGAATAGAATTACAAGTTTTATTATTATAATATAATAACGGGCTTTCGAAAATGCTTTACGTAAAAAATCTATAAGAAAAAATAACTTATAACTTTAGGAAATGTTATCCAAACTCAAAAGGGTCAAGAGATCGAAATTCGATATTGTATTTGTTATAATTAAGATTGAACTGTTCTCTGGATGGATTATTAACTGCGACAGGTGTAAATAAATCTATAAATCGTTTTCCTACGTTAGAATTAAGTCGATTATTTATTTTATTTATAACGACACCTATCCAGTCTTCTCGACGAGGCTGTATGCTGCTGTGAATCCGTAGGTTTCTTCAACATTAACTATAACACTTCCAATTTAATTTTGGAGTGCGCACTTTTTTTTCTCTACTCGTAATTTGTTTAACAAATAGATAGTACTTTAGTACTGATCGTTTTATAAGTCCACTGAATAACTAGATGAAAGTAATCCATATGTTTTTGTAAATATATTTACGGATTTTGTCACTTAATTATAGTAGACTAGACAGCATAGGCATTGGATTAATACACATGCTTGTATACGAAACAAAAAATAAGAGGTCAAATAATCAAAAAACCTTTGAATTAGAATTGAAAATATTGAAGATTTAATATGTGAATTCCATGTAGAATAAAATTTTCAGAAATTGTTCTATTTTTTCGATGACGGGTAATTTAAACTATCTAAATTCGATGATTGTCAAAGGATTTGTTTCAAATCTAATACAGAGATACAAACGCAAAATTTAAAATCAACTCTAGAATGTGGAAGAGGGTAGTATTTTCTACATACTATTACATACTGAGAATGTACAAAACGCGCAAACTCAGTATTTCTTTAATGTTGAATTTCAAGAAGATAGTAAGTTATGCTATGACAAAATACTTCTTAAATAGTTGATGTTCAGATTAAGAAAATATTAAATTATGTTTTCAATTTCAAGAATTCTTGGGAGTTTTGGTATCGAATTTTATCCACATTTTTCAAATCTTTTCTTCCATTTTTTCTTTCATCTCTTGTATTCTCTTTCACTAGGTTTCTTCCTTTTTCTTTCATTCTTTTTACCACTTCCTAATATTGTTTTTGTTAGTTCGTTGTAGTCTATAAATTTTGTTATATAATCCGGTATTTTTGCATGTTGTCATACTTAGTTTTCTATGCGATTCATTTTGAGTACTTGATTTCAACTGCTCCAAGTTGGACTAAGTGTTATTTAAAGATGCCCCAGAATTGAAACCACTATTGAATTATAAAATATCGATTTTGTCTTCATCGGAATCTCTTTCTTTCTTAGTTTTATTTTACTTATCGTATAGTAAATATTGATACCTTTTCCCTTTTTTTATAGTTTTTTAGTTTGATATCTAAACTACCATCGTTCGTTTTATTTGGCCCAAATATTCAAAAGCGGTTACTAGTTTTAGTGTCTCATATTTGCACCTTATTTCCTGGAACTGTTACTCTCTTAGTTATTAATGATAATCATCTTACTTCTTTGTATTGTTTTCCTTTTTTAACTTTTCAGAAAATCAAATGTCTATATTAGAAATTATTACTCTACAATATGGCTTAATATATCGAAAGTCAATGTGCAATGATCAAGTCGTGTACTAATGAACATCGGGTTTTCTGCCTATCACAAGTTGGTCACATTGAGAAAGTATTGTTTCTAAATATTCGGATTCTAATTTCTACAGGATATTTTTATTGTAGTGTCCGATCGTCAATTAATAAGAATAACTTCTTTACACGAATTCAAGCAGTCATAATAACTGGGAATACACAGATGGAAGAAGAAAATTTAAGCAATTAATATCCAAAAAAACCACTGTGACTAGTGATTTTTTTTCGAACATTAACAAAGAATTCTAAAACTTTGTGCTTAGTAGATTCTCACGGTAGAATTTGGAATATGTCCTGAAACAGTTGGCATTAGTAGTGCTGGGAAACTTCATAGGTGGATTCCGAGTGACTTGGGTGAGAAACAGTAATAACAGAAACCTGTTCGTCAAAGAATATAACTTTTGGAAAGAATCACTACTTGAGATGAGAAGTACATTGCGGTAACCATCTAAAAGATGTACCGACAGTACAATTAAATATTATAGCGACAATGTAGTGGACCGCAAAAGGGATCATTTATTCTTGTTCGTGAAATTTAGTCAGACAATTAAGTCTTAGCCGAATTTAATTCTGCATTAATTGGTAGAAATAACAGAGGTACAACCTAATTGTCTTAAACGTAAAACAGAGATGCCTGGGTAACTGTAAAAATTGAACGAATTGTAAGCAGCACATACTCCTTCGACAATTCGTAGACAGGTTACGTGTTTAACGATTGTAGCACTATGTATGGAATGAGACGTTTAATAAGGTAAATGCCTTTGGGAGTTATACATCCTCGGAAAAGCAATTTCTTTTATTCTTACTTTCCATTAAAGTTAACAATTAGATAAAAGTTATTCAGGAAGAAAACCCATTCGTCGAAATATTATTTTTCTAGGTTGGTATGACTGTCAGTGACATCTGTGCCAAATGTCACATCAAAATAACCATTAGTGTTTAGAATACGCTTGTCTTTCTGAAGTACAAAAAGTGCATTCGGCGATTTTTACAATGAGTGAAGTTATTCAACAAAGAAGTTTCATTAGATTTTGTGTACGGAATCAAATTTCTTGTGCCGAAACGTTCAGAATGTTGCAAAAGACCTTCGGTGATAATTGTTTGTCGCGAGCAAGTGTTTTTGATTGGTACAAATTATTCAAATAGGGTCGAGAACGCGTTGATGACGAACCACGTCCAGGACGGCCATCAACATCAACTGATGATCAACACGTCAATAGAATCAAGGAATTGGTGCTTGAGAATCGACGATTAACAGTCAGAGACCTTACTGGCATCGTTGGAATATCGGAAGGATCAGTGAAAACCATTTTGAAAGATCATTTGGGCCTAAGAAAAGTGAAAGCACGATTTGTTCAAAAATCACTCAATTTTTTCGAAAAACAGCATCGCGTTGACGTCTGTGAAACAATGCTTTCCGACTATCAAGACAAAATGAAAGGCGTCATAACTGGAGATGAGACTTGTATCTACGCTTATGACCCAGAAACAGACGATCAATCGGCCGAATATCGTATCAAAGGTGAGCCGAAGCCCAAAAAACCACATTAAAGCAAGTCAAAAATCAAGGTAATGTTGACAGTTTTCTTTGATTATCGAGGTGTGGTGCACTTCGAATTCCTTCCGACCGGCCAAACTATCAACAAAGAATACTATTTGAGTGTTATGCGTCGTTTGCGCAATGCTATTCGTAAAAAGACGCCAGAATTATGGGCCGACAACTCTTGGTTTTTGCACCACGATAATGGACCGTCGCATACTGCATTAATTCTTCGTGAGTTTTTCGACAAATTTTCAACCAATATCGTGCCGCAACCACCGTATTCGCCTGATTTAGCTCCGTGTGACTCCTGGCTATTCAGCAAACTCAAACTACTGCGCCGGGGAAATCGGTTTGAGTCAATTGAAGACATTAAACGTGAATGGCTACGCGCATTGAAGGCTATTCCAGAAATTGACTTTAACAACAGTTTCGAGAATTGGAAGAAACGTTGGCACAAGTGCATTGGGGCCAGAGGGGATTACTTTGAGGGGGACGAAATATATTTGGAAGAATAAATTAAGAATTTAAAAGTTATGAACAGAGTCTTACTATTTTTTGTCCACAGTAGTATAAACACATTATTGAGCCAATGTAATCTACTCGTAAATATTGAAAAAAATTTATAATTTCGATATGTATTGTAGATCAGTCTTTTTTTAACTTATCTTTATGTGAGTAATTTTCCTATATATTAACAATTATTTTCAGAAAATAGTAATTAAAATACTTCTTTTTGTTACAGAAATCTTCGCTATCAACTTTCAACAAGCAAGGCGAACCTCTAAAACAACACATACATTTTACACTTATTTTAGTTTTACACTACAGACAACCTTTAATGGCATGCTTTGTAACACTGCGATAATTTTGCCACGACTCATCTTCAAATCGTTCACCTACCTCTTTTAATCTTCTACTAAGATCATCACCATCAGTTTCCGCTTTTGCTACTGAACTCACTTCTTGGCTTTGTTCGTCGACTTTTTTTATCACTTCCTCCTTCTTGGGCATAATTTCGTTTTTCTTATCGCGCACCGTTTCGGAAGTTAAGACGAAAGACTTAACATCCATGGAATGTACATGTTGCACCTTAAGATGTGTGGTTTCGGTGACTTCGTGGACAATTTTTCCGGGCGGTACTTCGGGAGAAGGCTTCAGGACCGATTTCGCCGAAGGAAGTTCTGGTTTACCCACGGCCAGCACCATTTTTTCTTTGGATATATCCTCACGAACATCATCTTTACCATATTCCCACCAAGGTGCGTAAACATGTTCGCATTCTGAAGCTGTATTATAGGATGAAGATCGAGAGTGCTGGAGAGTACATTCTGAGGCCGTCAGAAATTCTTCGTCGGATTTTAGTTCTTCTGGTTTCGTAGGTTTTGGTAACGAAGTGAAATCCTGAAATACGTAAGTAAGTAGTATGTTAACAATTAGTTCCTAATGTTTCGGTGAAAGAAGTAACAAATTTCTATTTTATTTACAATCGGCAATATTTGTTAAAAGAATGCATATTGTATCTACACTTTTTCCAACTGTATATGTAAAGCTAAATATATATTATTAAATAAATACTGTCTGCAATGGCATTTACATATTTGTAATATTGCTTGGTTTAAATAAGAATGACGTAAACCATTGTTTACTTCATTTATAATGTGTGGACTTATTAAATGAGAGAAATAATAATTTCTCTTTTATTTTCGTGTTTATAATAAGATAGTGTTGATGGAAACATCTATCAATAATCGGAAGTTTCTAGTGATGACTTTGAATTTGTGCTATTTTTAATATATACTTTACTCCATGAGGAATATAATTTATATTACATTAATGTATGTAAGTATGTGTGTTAATATAATTAATTAATATCTTTGATCGGCAACATTTTGTAGTACTAATAATAAGAATAATAGTAATAATAATAGAAACTTTTTGCCCAACAAGTTGAAACTTAGTCACAACATAACTAGTGCTATATAAGTAATTACCTGAAGAAACATAGATAAAATCGGTAATTAATTATATGGACTATCAGAAAAAAAAAACAAATAAGCAAAAAACAAATAAAAAAATAGTTAGATATAAATAAATAATTAGTGATATCTATGTAGAATTATTAGAGATTACGTACATTGTACTGATGGGGCTTTTTGTAGGTATAGGTAGTCTAAAGTACAATCTTTGCGAGATTGTAGACGGGAAATTTAAAATGTTGTTTTTAGCAAAATAAGAGCAATATACAGCACTATTAAGAATGTTCATCAGAAACTTCACAGAGAAAATATCGTCAAAATGATACGAAGCAATATTAGGTCGTCCAAGATCATGTATTATATAACCCCTCTCAGGATATACACCATCAGTTTCTAAAGAAAAATTTGAGGAATTCTCTGTGAATGTAATCTATTTGAAGACCGTCAGATAAACAGAATGGGCACCAAATGATAGGTGCATATTCAAGTTTATTTATGCCAAAGGATTTGAAAAAGTTAGTACCAAGAAACATGCAAAGCAAAACCAAATATAGCAAAACGGATTTTATAAGAGGCTTAAAAGTAAATTTAGAATAAGAGTAGATGCAAAGACCCTTAATTTCAGATGTCAGAAAATTGTCATGCGTACTATTGGCATAAATAGTGGATTAATAAAAACGAGTAAAGGAAATCAAAATACATTTGTCAATGTTGAAGTTCTGTTTAAAATAATTAATTCAATTAACCAATTTGTTAAGATTATATTGAAGATGAAGATATCATCTGCATATGAAAGAAATGGGTTGTTAAAGGATATGAGTAAATCCGTAAAAAATAAATTAGATAAAAGAGAACCAAGATTCGAGTTTCGCGATACACCAGAGCCATTGAGAAATTCATATGAATAAAAACGATTGTAAAAACATCAACTATTAGACTCTATAAGTAAGAATTTATTAGATCCAAAGATGAAAGAATAAACTTAAAAGTAAATCAGTCTATGTAATAGAATATTGCAACATTCTGAGAAAAGGAAGCTAAATAAGTTCATTCTTGATTGGTAATAAAAATGTGTAAGAAAATTATCTAAATTTTATGTTTACAATTAATTTCTTAGTAATTCCTCCTTTTTTACTAACATTTATCTTATCTCTATTCATTTATCTTTATAAATTGTAGAGAGTCGTTTGTATATTCGCAAATAAATTACACATAATATTACATATTCTTATTCAAGACAATTATGTGTTAAATAAATGGCAAGTGTTAGGTAAATATGAATTTTAGATGTCTACATGTACGTACGTAAATACTGTGCATTTGATCTCAATGAAGTTTTAATAAATTTTCAAAATACATCTTATTACTTCTGCAATTAACTAACAGTATTTTCAATATTATTCTTATTATTGTTGTCTTGAATAACCTCCTACAAAGTTTCAAATAATACTAACATATGTGAATATATACAAGTCTATTTACTTTTAATATATATAAGCAGAAAAGCATTTTCATAAAAATGATAACAGCATTTCACTTACCTTCGTTAATAACTTTCGCAAACACCATGTTAAATTTATCGAAGCTGGTGTATTTACTTAAAACGCATTATGTGCATCAGGATGTTAGATTCAATTAACTACTGTTTGCTTTGGGGTTGTTAGTTAAATAAAAAAACACCCGTCTACTTGTAATTATCTATTTGTAAACCAGTATATTTTAAATAAATATAAATTATTTTCGATTACAAGCAACCACTAACCTCTGACATACTTGGAGACTTCTCGGATACGTGTTTAGTACTTGAAATTACTGAAATTGGCACTGTATTGGTTACGACTGTTGTAGATGTAGCAGCTGTTGTTAATATAGCGCAGTCTTGTTGAGCGTTTTTCAGAGTTTGATCGAGCTCTTCTGAAAGACTGGTCACTTCTGTGAGTCGCTCGGAAATGGCCTCGATTGCGGTCGCGTTATTTCCTGTTACTTCTTCAGGATCTGGTGTTTCTGTATCTCTGTCGTCTCTGCTTCCAGCATCAGACATTCTGAAAATTTAAGTAGTTATACTTAATATATGTATACTATATAATCCAAATCATTGTACACTTTTATAAAAAAAAATTTATAATTAAATTAAATTAGCGCACTAGGTTAATGTTTAATTTCTTAGCGTTACAATGTGTTACAATCATTTTAATGTTGTAATTTTGTTTAATTTATAAGTTTTCGAACTTGTGCAAAGAGTATTTCATTTATTAATAAAAGAAGGTGGAAAGTGGAAAGTCAGACAGAAAAAAGAGCATTTCGGACGCATCCTTTTGTTGTAGTTCAACAGAGGAGTTGAACATCGGAAGTCGCTAAAACCATTTGTGTCGTTTACTAAAGAAAACGTAATTGGGGAGAGTGCACCACGAAAGTGGTTATCTCAACCTAAAGAGGCCATCTTGGCATAAACGATTCTCAACCATCGGATTTTCGAACGCCAATAAACTTGGGAATTATTCATTATAATGAATCGTATTCAATGAATACACACACACACACACACACACATATACATACATACACACACACACACACACACACACACACACACACACACATATATGTATATATATATATATATATGTACGAGGATAGCCGTTTATATTTCGGGAACTGGCAACACTGTTAGTGTTGCCTTGCCTCCGATCTGATGAGTGCATCGCAAAGTTTTATTATCCGGTCGCTATTTCTATTGTTCACAGTAACTTGAAAATTTTATGTCAGCGAAAAAATGGAATTAACTCGTGAACATTTTCGTGCAATTATTTTTCACAATTTTCGGCGTGGATTATCTCAAGAAGAATGCATCGACGAGCTATATCTTTATATGTGATAAAGCAACATCGAAAACTGTAGTATATCGTTGGTATAGAGTATTTAAACATGGACGGCGTACTTTGGACGATGATTTTCGTGAAGATCGTCCCACAAATGTTGTTGTGTCGGAAAGCATTAATGCAGTGTCTGAATTGATAATGCAAGACCGTCATGTGAAATACCGTGAGATCGAGGCATCTCTAGGTATTAGTAACACCAGCGTGTATAAGATCCTGTATGACCATTAACTGTTAAGAAGCTATGTTCACGTTGGGTATCACACAATTTCACAACCGCTCAAAAAAGGATTCGCGCCAATTAGTGCCAAGAATGCACAAAAAATACAATGGCGGTGCTTCAAAGAACATTTATAAAGTCGTCACAGGTAATGAATCTTGGATCTATACGTATGAGCCCGATAGTAAACAGCAGTCGACTGTGTGATTATTCCAAGATGAGCCAAAACCAACAAAAGTTGTTCGCGCTCGAAGCATATCAAAACAAAAATGATCGCCTAATTTTTCGGAAAAACCGGTCACGTTGCAACAGTGCCTTTAGAGAGTTATAGAACGGTCAACGAATGGTACTCAACTATTTGTTTGCCAAAGGTTTTTGAAGAAATAAGGAAAACAAACTGAAAACGGCAGATCATTCTCCACCGTGACAATGCGGGCTCTCACAGGTCGGTTCAAACAATTAACCAGCAAAACATTGAATTGATGACCCATCCGCCGTACAGCCCTGATCTAGCAGTTCATTGTCGCATCTTAAGAGGTATCATCACAGTACAAAAAGGTTCCTTCACATTTGAATCATTCTTGTGTTTATTGTTACTTCATTTTTAAGATAAGTGCTTTGTCGCCAATTTGTTTGGCAAGGTGTAAAGCGAATGTTAGAATTCGTGGAGTATAAATGCCGTTCCACACTAGTTATTTGTGTTTTTTGAAGGACCAGAACCTGCCTATTTTAGTAAAGGGCGTCTATATTTATTATTCAAATATTTATTCACACCAATAGTTTACTAATTAACAAGATCTGAATTTTGACGCTTTTGTATATTGCGGCGGTTACTTAAAGTAATTTGAGCACTTTTTTCTTCAAATGTCTGGAAAGAATTGCTTTTGCTTTATAAAATACTGAAGTAAATAAACAAAATTTACACCATTCCAGTTACTACTGAAAATTAATACGCGGGCGTAGTAACAATTACCTAAATAACCTGATGATAAAAGGTGTCTTTCGAATTTACAAAATTACAAATCCTAGATAAATTGTGCATATCTTAATAACAAATAGTCGAATAGCCTGAAGGATTACATTAACATTAACCCTAACGAAGATTTAAGAATCTATTGCAAAAATCTTTCCACAGAAACTTACAAAAATTCCAGTATCCTTAATGAATTATATTTAGAAAAAGAGAAATAAAAATTAATGTACATAAATTTAACAGTGAACTAAACAATGGTCCTGGCACACATTGCTAATAAAATAGAAATATATTGCTAAAGATGTATAGAAAATAAAAATACATTTCATCATATCGAAAAGTTCCTGATTTATCATAATATTCGCTAAGCAGTAAATATTCGGAACTTTTAAAACTACAATATCAGCGTTTTCGAGGTAATCCGTAGTAAAACGTTTTAAATAAATGATTTTAGATATATAAATGATATACATTTTAGGTGAATGTTTATATCTATATTTGCTTGATTAAAAACTAGACGATTGCTTCCAAATATTCACATACATTGTACTCAAAGTTATTCAAAAAACAACAAAATAATAAATTGCATGTTCGCTTAACGAAAAAATTTGCTGTTTCATAATTATAAGATATTGGTAGTCCCTCATTATTTGATAATTTAATGATACTTAAAACTAAACTTAAAATGTTGCAATCATATTTGTCTATTCATTAGTAAAATTTACATTTTTGTTTTAAACGTTCGAAAATATTCTCATTTTCTTGTACAAACAATTGTAATACTTAATTATATTTAAGTAATAACACAAATTCTATTGAATAAATACAATTTTAAATTATATATATTTTGCGATCTTCAAAGAACAGTAAAGAAAATTATTCAAACTTCACGTCGATGGGCGTTTGTATTAGTTAAACATCCTTTTATTTAAGTCTATTGATGCTAATGTAAACTAACGAATAGTAAAAATAAACTGAAATTGCAGGTTAATGGAACAAGATCTGTGATTACATTTGAATTTAAAGAAATGTGTATTTGCAGTTTTGAAGCAACAATTTTAAGTCTCGTCTGCATATAATTCAGTATATAAATAAAGCGGCTATAGATTTATATATAGATTTTGGAACAGAACGTTTATATATTTCTTGTGGCACTGATAATTTTTCAGATTATTTAATATGCGATTATATGCAGTATTGGTATATACTATATATAATATCAATTTGAATTTGCTTATAACATTAGTGACAACATATAAATAATACTTTATATCGCAAGTACTAACCTAATTTTTAGATATTATGTGCCAAATGGTTTGAGATATTAAAGTATGCACACGATATCTCTGCCAACATATACCTCAGAAAACAAACGTTGATAGAAAAGAAAAATATATGTTAAGAAAACATTTTTAAATTCTAGAAGCTTGACAGCGGATGACGGAATTATATAAGCGAATAGCGTATTTCTCTTTGATAAAATATTGACATTAAGTGGGCGATATCTAAAAATGTATCACGCTTTTGCTTTTCGCTCCGTGATATGAAAGTGAGAACAAGCAACAATCTTACTATTCTTTTGGTAATAATGTTGTAATACGCACTGAACAAATATTGGGATCTGTTATATTTAGTCAAATTACTTTTTATCTTTTTTATTCTTGACAATAAAAAAAATGACCCTAATCGGGTTCATAAAGATATGTACCTGTTTTATATT
Source organism: Dermolepida albohirtum (assembly GCA_031893035.1). Taxonomy (NCBI): domain Eukaryota; kingdom Metazoa; phylum Arthropoda; class Insecta; order Coleoptera; family Scarabaeidae; genus Dermolepida; species Dermolepida albohirtum. Next base: position 93,543 of record JAVIWB010001733.1, read on the forward strand.
GTGTAAGATGAATATCTTTTTCATTTAAGTATTTTAGATTGCTATAAAATGTGAATTAATATGAAATAGAAATGTGGTCGCAATTCGAAACACCAACAGAACTTGAGGTGAAGTTTCTGCGCAGAAACGCCTTTTGTAATGTTAGTTTAAGGAGCTCTCTAGTTGCTCTCTAGTAGCTTGTCTCAGAATAAGAAGGAGTGATTCAAATATTGCGCCAAAACAGTACATATTTTTAAGAGATTTCATTGGTTCTTGAACAAGCAAGTTTAATATGGATAAATGAATGTCAAATATCCGCTATTTTTCATGACCTGTAAACGTTTAATTACATTTTCGCATTGTTTTATTTTAATAATATTCAATTTCAATTTTGGGTAGGTTGTACATATTAATCCAAAAAGTAACGTTTGTACAAAAAGATTAATATTGTTGACAAATTACTACATTCATAACAGTTTATGTTTCATTTTGATGCTAAGTTTTTAAGCTATGTGTTCCGCGTTTTAGCGGGATATTTGAATCACTCCTTATTCTGAATATAGTTACTTGAAATCGAGAGTGAACGACTATGAAATTTTAATACTTCTAGTGGAGAAAATCCAAATTGAACTTGGAAAGAACTTGTAGATAGATTAAATATAAATCATTTTTTACTACAATTGTATCTTTCGAGAAGCTACTGCCTTACTTTTCGTGTTCGATAAAGTAAAGATCGAATCGCAGGAGAAACGTCGGTAAACGCAAAGTTTGAAAATATGTTCCAAAGAAAATGTTTATAACAATGCTGAAATACACAATGGAGTAGGTATAAAACGAATTAATTCATACGAAATATATTAAAGTTTAACCAAGACTGTTAAAATTTAGATGCAAAAATATAAACAAAGTTATTCTTGCTCAGCAAGGCAGACCTGTAACTACGACGAAAAACATTTCAGAAATTAAAGAATAAATATAATTTTGAATCAGTAGCATGTATACGATGCAAACATACATAAATTGCAAATAAATGTGGTTCAAAAATAGAGTCTTTAAGAATTCTTGAGTCTAAGATAGAGCTATGAAAATAGTTGTGTTATTTATTGTGTCAACTTATTAAAATTATATTTTGTTTATTCATTTCATGAGTTTACGTTGTTCTATATCTATTTTATTGGCTTATTGTAAATACTAAACATATATTATCTCTAGTTGTTTTTGAATTGTATGTACATATTTAAAATATATATGTTTAAGCCAACAGTCCGTACGGTCTGCGTATTGAGATAGTTTGCAACGTTACGTGCGTGTGACTGAGTTGATAACATATTACTGCCGATGACATTGATTTTTGGTGCCAGTGCAACCATTTACGATTCCGATACCGCTAATTCACACGATATGCAATTAGAAGATACACGTGTCCGCAATCGAAGAAAATTGATGCTCATTTGCTCCTTGTATAGAAGATGTAGAAATTACTATATGTGGACATGCACATGTATGAGGAACAATAAAGAAATTTGCTGTAACCCGAAGAAAGGTTTTAGATATGATACTGGTAATAGAACCGGTCGCACAGAAAGTAGAACCACCACAGGTAGCAGAGAAATATCGTTGGAGCAACAAAAACAACAACAGAAAAGGCAAAACCTAGACAGATTAGAAACAATATCACAAAGGCAGAAAAACATAACCTGAAGAACTAAGGACGGATAGATCAATTAAAAGATAAAGGTAATGAAACAGTTATAATGGATATGGCAACACATAACAACAAAATTTAGGATGTTCTAAAAGCAGGCAAATATAACCGACTGCAAAGAGATTTCATATCAACAGCGGAATCCAAAATATACGGAGCACTATACAAACACAAATCGGCATTTCCTAATTCATCAATTACAAATAGACTTACACCACACTACAACAAGCTCCTGCATCTACGAGTATATAAGTTTCTTAAAGTTGATAAACCAAACATCCTTTTGAGATCAATTGTTAGTTTAAGCAATTCTCCCTATCATTCGTTGGTAAAGTTCTTACTGGAAATAATCACTCTGACAAAACACGTTCGTCCATTTCTAGCACAGAACACTTCATCAACAAAATCAAAAATCTGAAAGTCGATGAGCATTATAAATTGGTTAGATTTGATGCGATCAGACTATTCACCAAACCAACCTACACTGGCAATAGACAAAAACAGACTCTCCCTGGACACCATGCTATATGAAAGAACAGCTCTGAGTGCAGAAGCCATTATAGAATAACTAATCAACATTAGTAGCTTTGTATGGACATGGGCCCTCCGTTATCTCCAATACTACGCAATATCTATATATACACATTCGAACGAAGAGCATTGGATTTATATGATTTCAAATCAAAGATGTGGCTCAGATACGCTGATGACACATTCGTCATATGGCCGCATTGGAAAAATACAAAAAACGGGTTCCTATAACATCTAAACAACATAGAAGATTCTCTCAAGTTTACAATAGAAATGGAAATAGACAACATAATTCCTTTCCTGGATGAGCTGGTATATAAAAAGCACATGACTAGAATGTATAGAAAGGCGAAACACGTAGGGCAATATCTGCACTTCGACTCCAATCATTCTTACAATATTAGAATTGAAGTAACCAGATGCTTGTATGATAGAGCAAGAAGCACACATGAACAAAATGAGATGGAAGCGTTTGACGTCATAATCAACACCTTCAAATTAAACGGCTACACAGGAAAATCGTTGTTACAAGCAAGGAATCGAATAACACGAGTTGAAGATCATGAACAACCAGAAGAAAATGTAACGTAAATTTTTACGGAGATTGTGGTTAAACCCTCTTCCACAATAATCACCTTCGGCAAACAAATCAGCAGAAAACTAATCACAGTGTCGTACCTGGAATCACAGCAGAATCCGCACAGAAACGTTGAGAACCAAACACACACTAGTGTGTGTTTGGCCCATATTATTGTGGAAAGGGGATGTATTGGTACTGTTTGATTAGAAGAAAATGTGTACAATAGCAATTCCATATGTCGAGGGCCTATCAGAAAAGATCAGGAGGATAGTCAACGACTATATGCTTAGAACAGCTATAAAAACTATGAACACAAACAGGTCGATTCCAACGAAAACAATATAGCAGAGACAAGTAGACCCCTCAAGGTTAAAACCAATGAACCCTCAAAAATGGTTCGGTAAAGTCGAGCAGATAAATCGCTTCTGGCTCAACATGCTTGGGAAGAAGGACATAGGATTATATGGAATGAAGTTATAATACTGGCAAAAGAAAAATACTACATTAAACGAAAACTGATAGAAATAGCATACATGATCACAACAACAAATGCCATAATTACGCAAAGCCTTGATATTAAAGATGTCTGGCTCCCTATGATTTGAGGAAATATCAACCATAATCACGATAATAGAGACAGAATAAAAAGACTGAAGAACTTCCAGCCATAAATTTTATTTCGCGTCAGTAGAACTACGTACGCACGAAAAAGATGGTTACTATGCTTATACTTGTAACATATGTAGGTAGGTTTTAAAGAAATAGTTTCTGTCTTATGAACAGCTTGGTGGTGATGAAACAACAGTCTTTGTCAGGGCTACCCCGAAGACGCAGAGAGTAACTGCCTAAACGTCGAAATACTTAAATTCCACAAACGATGAAACCAGCCCCAACAACAACTCGAAATACAATCCAGAGTCAAGAATTACACGCTACGAGCTAAAATTATGAATGGCTGAAAACGAACAGTTAGTAACAAATATACTAGTAGAATAAACGTCTCTTGCGACAAATATTATAACTGCGCACAAACAATATAAAAAGTCCTGTGAATAATTATATACATATATCGCCGTAATCACACGAATTTTTATTAAAGACCAATACACGTACGGAAGTCTTCCAAGCTACCACTATGCAGATTGTATTGTCACACTTTACTGAAGACGAATGTTGAGATATATTTTGTTTTTATGTACATAGGTATTAGAAAGAATTTTTAAGCTTGTTTTTATATGTAATTTTTTTATTTTGTTTTAATAAATGTATTCAATATTTACAAGACATTTTTTCCAAATCTAAATATACTTTTATAAAGCAAATAATATAGTATCAGCGTACAAGTTATTCAGACCAGGATAACATAATAAGTTGCTATTAATAATGATTATCTCGTTTGTACTTACAATTTGGAGATGTAGTTTGTAATTAATGTTTTTTTTTTGCATTAGCCATTTGGTTGTCAGCGATATCGCAGCTCTAGATTGCAAGGAAGCTAAAGTTACATTCTTATCCAAATTGTGGTACATATCAATTGTACAATCATGATTTTAATTTCCTGATTGAACTTATTTGAAAATAATTGATATAGATACATACACTGAAGCGATAGCTGCTATCATATATAACAAGAAGTGTTAAAAATCTTTTACCTACTGAGCGAAATTTTTATATATTCCTTAATGCAATCACTGTTAGTAAGTGTTACAGAGATGAGCAATAAATATTTAATTAATTTTCAATCTAAAAAAATTTAAATTAACAAATAAGGTGTACTAATGAAATTGATTTCACTTGCACATTTCAAGAATTTACTAAAAGTTTAATGATATTTTTGAAATGAATTCAGCATAGCTCTTAGCTAAACCGTAAGTTCTGAGAAGTATGTATTTACAAATTTTCTCGAAAAACAAAGTGCTAAATAGATGTTTGAGATTTTTACAAGGAAAGCAATTTTAATTTTTAAGTTTCTCAAAACGTTAATTAAAAAAATAACCATATACGAGGGTGGTCTGAAAAGTTTCCAACCTCAACGGGAAGATGGTAGCACTCATCAATAAAAGCTTGGGAATGTAGTTGCGTATCTATTGTCAGATACTCACTAAAGTTTCAGCCATTTTGGACGCAGAGTTGCTATTTGACACCCGTTCGAGTGAGTCGATGTGAGTGCCGAGTATCGAGCTCTCATTATGTATTTGTTTTCGAAAGGCAATACGTTTATGCAAATCAAAGATGAGGTGGACTCTGTGTGCAGGGACTCTGCACCATCATTTATCACAGTAAAATTGACTACTGACGATAACATCGCTAAAGTTCACCAACTGTTGCTAGACAACCATTGAACTAAAGTGAGAGGGATAGCAAAAGCTATGAATATGTCCAAAGAACGTGTTTGTCATATGTTAAATCAAGATTTAAGTATGCCGCGTTTGCTAACGTTAGATGAAAACGTGTTCGAATGAACATTTCCTAGCGCAATTTAGGCACAAGTTAGGCGGAAAGTGATGGCGATTGTTTTATTGAATAGTCATGGATCTAGCCCCAAGTGACTACTTTTTGTTCCCTCATCTAAAAATTGCGCTCGGAGGACAGATATTTTCGTGAAATGAGGAGGCAATCATCTTCATGAACAATTATTTTGCAGAGAAAAACGCCGAGTACTATTTGGACGGGTTAAAGAGATGGGAGCATCGCTGGGAGAAATATGTTGAATTACAAGGAGACTATGTAGAAAAACGAATATAAATTTTAAGAAAAAATATCTTGTATCTTTGTTAGGTCGGAAACTTTCCAGACCACCCTCGTATTTGAATTAGACCAAAATAATATTTAATAATTAAATCGAATTTTAGAGGTAGTATTTTTATATTTTAATATATTTAGCCTTCATAAATACATGTAAGAGTTGTTAGTACGTATGTATTGTATATATGTGTGTATGTTTATTGAAAATACAAAACCTATTTACACATTCATACACTTTTATTTATTCTACCTAAATTATTGGAATGATTCAATATTCCAGATATTTTCCATGTGGGTTGCAAGAAATATAAACGCACAGAAATACATATTGTAAACATATGGATAGAAGCGAAAGTCGGAAAGGCTGTAATACGGTTCATTAGATACACAGAACTTCAAGGTTTGTCCATTCTATGATAAAAATATTTATTTTTTTAGTAAAAGAAAAGAAAATAATGAACTAAAAATAAATACTCCTACTTTCATGTATAAATTTGGTGATTACCAAGCCAGCCAACTTCATCTTACAAATTTGTACGCAATTTTATAATGCGATTACATTTTTTCGAAATACGTAATCGTTCCAACTACTACTAAAGTTTATTCACAGTATCTACACTACCATAAAAAATTAAGAGTAATTTTCGGCATTTAATAAATTAACATATTCTTCAATATAGCACTTAACATTAGAAAAATGAATGCCCGGCTTTATATGCTTGATAGATTAAAATGTCATACTTGTTCCGCTGTATCTCTAGTTATTAAAAATATTTGTGCTTCACGTTTGCCAAATTATTATATAATTAAGTGTGTATCATGTATACCTACATCAATATTTAATTTAATACTTGATTTTTGGATTTCTTACAAAAATGTAGGCGTTTCTAAAATTTTCCGATGGTGGGTCGACTATCTAAAGTTATTGAGCACTTAATTCCAATAAATTTTAGTAGCTATAGAACACATAAAAGACGCGTGTGTCCACATGGACATGTATATAAATGTCGGATATACGAGGATAGTCCCATAAGTACCCGGCCTGATGTAGAGATGGCGGTAGTTGTTTGAAAAATATCACTGTATTAGAAAGTACACAACCTATAAAGCATATATTTCAAGTTTGACCCCACGTTGTTTAATATTTATTTGGGAGCCATTAATAGTGAACGTTTTCAGTAAATTTGTGAAAACGGAGAAAATTAGTCATCGTTACGTGATACAATATTTTTATCTGAAAGGCCTTACGCAGCGCTGAATATAATAATCTTCACTTATGAAGTGCTACCATTATAACTGATAATTATCAGTAGTATGACTGTAAGGAGAAAACAAGTTACATCTTTTCTTTTTGCCCTCACTATAGAAAGATTAAAATTGAAAAATAAGTAACTAATTTTGACTCTATAATTGCCTTTCCTTGGCTAACTACAATGACGGAGAGGTCTTAGTAGTAATTAAAGGAATGGACATTGTGCAGGTACCCTTATTGCAAGTAAATTAAGACATGCAAAACCTGAAAGAACCTGATGTTGTATTATCGTTTATCATTTTTTGCTAGTTCACTAGAAATTTCACTCCTGTTTGTTAGAGTCAACCTTTCTAAATGACTATCGCCCCGGCTTATTTTTGAGATGCTCTCACTTATGTGTATTAAACCTATTGCCTTTATAGTTTGGTGACTGTGGTATTGTAGTAACTTGTTCGTTTTTGTATTTCACGTATTGAACGTTATATTTCTTGAAGACTAATGATCCTCCTTCAAACACACATTTTCATATACTTCTCGTTTACATGTCAGCCTCGTAAAAGAATCAGATACGACTGATATTAAGTAATAAAACAAGTTATTAATATATCTTTAATACGTAGTTTAGATTTTATGGAATATAGATTTCGGTGCTGAAAGGACTATAAAACAAGTTAATTTTGAATGCGTCATTACAACCGTAACAATATATATGCTATAGGTGTACTTGCTATTTCATTTGTAAACATTAGATTCTCTATAGCTTGATTATTTTTGCGTTACACCTATTTTAAAATTTGTTTAATTTAATGTCACGTCAATTTCATATTATTTCAAGTCATTTAGCTTAGAAAAGACCTATTTTAAAATTGTTTAATTTCACGCATCACGTACTTATTTTCTGAAGTTAGCAGTTTAGTAATTTCTTACTACTCTGTGTTTATGTCATTAACCTTTTATTGACGTGTAGTGTACAGAACAAAGTATTTCTTTGCATACACTTTAATACATACCTAATGTATTTTTATCAATATTACAGTTTAAAGTAATTTGTACAGTAGTATTTGTTGTTTACATAGTAGCTAGTATAGAACGATATATGTTACTGTAAGCCATATTGAGTAGTATGTGTCAGTGTTCGACTAATCAAAACGCGTATGCCGATCACCTGACTGCATTATCCTATCGGCGACCGCAATTTACCAATAGGACGCGTTGCGTGTTGGCTTGGCGTCACTTGTCAAGAAAGGTGAGATTTGCAAGGGTGGATCTGATCCATTTTTAAAGAATTGCTTTAAAGTAATTGCTATTTGCGCGTGGATTTGTGAGCAATACCCTAGAAATAATAAATCGCTTCCTTGTTGGCGGGTGCGACATCGTGCACAGGCTCATATTTGTTGTTTTCAGAGGTAACCGTATACAAATTATTCAGGCCACTTGGGTATGTACTCAAAATTTCTTTGTTTTGTTACTTCGTTCTAGTAGAAAGGTAACATTAGCTTAGGCGTTCACCAATCCCCTCAAACCAGTTAACTAGTCTCGGGACGTTGGTTTCAGTGGAGAGGTGGACCGCGTCCTACCATCAAGCAGAGTAGCCAGGTTAGATGCTATTGGTTTCTTTCACTAACACACATACATAACTGTAACTTAATGTGGGACCAATGCATTACGTCAGTAAATGTTAACTGCAATAACTATTTTAATGACGGAAATTGTTTTAATACTAATCAATTAACTGTCGGTGTTTTGTTGGTTAATATACATTGTATTATTACATCTGTGTCTGTTAGTTGTTTGTCTCTCACATCAGAAGAGGGGAGCGTACTAGTCATTGTGGGAACGAGTTTTGCGGCTATTTTTACCCTACAACTTAGTTTAGATTTTATAGGAAGTATAGACATTGGTTCTGAAGAGCATCGTATTTTTATATGTTTAAAATTAATGAAGTTCTTCCTGTTCGTAGTTTAAAATATTACATAAGTTTCCCTACGATACTTTATCGAAAAAAGTATCAAAAAGTTATATTGACGAATTAAAGTGCCTTTCAAAGTTTAGATCTTAAAATGTGAAACGAATTCCGTTTTCGTGTGACTTTTTGGAACGGTTTGCACGAAGAAGGATCAGAAACTAAATTACACCTATGCCAGGCTTCTAAAATAAAAGAAGTAAAATAATTTCTTGCAGCTGCAACATTGACTATATTATCAATGTAGCTATACACTCACTATATGGTGTACAGTATTGCTATTTAGCGAATTGGGAGCCATACTATACATCATACAGCTTTTATTTAGAAAAATTTAAATAATTGACAATAATTGTCCTAGAATCCGGTGTTCCGCCTGTGGTATTACCCCGGATGTAACCTAAGCTTAATCCTTATTTACTACAAAACCAACTATCTAAATCTAAACTAGTCTTATTTGAAACTCCAAGTTGGGCCTAGCCCACGGCCTGCTCAAATATTATTCACAATTTCGCTCCTACCCTACGGAAGTAGTCCGCTCCCTCATTCACTAAAGTGTCCAGTATTCATTCATACACATCCCTTCAGGTCGAGAGGCCGATGGATCGTTCTTCACCGTCGTCTTGTCTGTACATCATACAGTGAGTGTGTAGCCATGCTGCCATTATGATGCATTGTATAGAGGTTTCGTTCAACGCTGAATTGGGTTCAGTAGTCTGATTTTTGCGGGCCAAAAATTGTAATAATTGTCAATAATCGAAGTGCATTGTGGAAATGCAATGCCATGCTCCATGATCGCGAAATGGTGGCAAATATTTGATAAGTGAAGAAACGATTTGACTAGCAGGCCATATCATGAACATCCTTCAACTGCGAACACAAGCATGAATGACTGTCGCATTAGTGAGACTATAATGCCCTAACCGTCTCTTATGAATGTGTGTTTACAATTGTTCGCGATCAACTTGGTTACAGTAAGATATGTACTCGCTGAATACCTCGTCATTTGAGCGGTAACCACAGAAATCGACGTTCTTAATCTCCTTCCTTCCTCCACATTATTGCAGAAACTATCTACTCATCTACTGAATGCAAATCTAAGAATTCACTACAGCTGAACAAAGTGACAAAAACTCATACATTCAAGAGGTTATGTTAACGGTCTTTTTCGACACCAACAAGGTTTACAGTGAATTTCTGCCATGACGAACAATAACCAATACCGTACCATACCCTGCGACTTAAAAAAATTGCTTAAAGCCATTAAAGCAAACCCGGAAGATTGAGCGATAATGTCGTCATTCTTTAAGGCAACGTTACTCAGCATTCAGGAGTATCGTCCCAGGAGTTGCTGCAAAAGTTCAAGAGGGAATTATGATCCCATCCACCCTGATCACACGGCCCTGATCTGGCACCTTGCGACTACAACCTTTTTAGTATTCTCAAACCAAATTTGGGAGAGAAGCGTTGCGCTAATGATAATGAAGTGAAGAAAGCAGTCTTTAAATGGGCAAAGGAAATTTTTATAAAAGAAAAATAGAAAAAGTTGTCTTGCAGTATTAAAAGTCAGATTCTAATCCTTCCGTATTTCACTTGTAATACACGAACGTTGCAGTTAAGTACAGAATTTAAAGAATCGGTTCGAACTAATACATGAATTTACCTATATTGTGAATAAAATTTTTCTAATTCTTTTATATAACGAACAAGCAGTAAACCTATATTATAATGTAATTATAATTACGTTAATACACTCCGCGCAACATGAATAGGACCAACTGCATATATGACATTTGTAGTTGGTATAAACATGGTAGCGCGCTGGAATTGTTATTTTCGAAAATAAGAGGGTTGATAAAAAGATGTATGTAGGTACAAAATATAATTTTTGTAAAAGTCAGTGCAAATGTACGTTACTAATGACAATAAGTAGAGTAATTAAACGCCACTTGAATACGACCAATCTACAAAATAAAAGATTCGTTTGCAATAACAAAATACTTTATTGTTCAATAATGAGTACTTTTGCCATTATTTCTTATAACCTCAAATAGTCGGGATGGAATGGAATTATACAGGGTTCTCAAGTAGTCAACGGGAAGTTCCGCCCAACTTCGTTTCAGCGCCTGCCCTAGTTCGTCAGCGCAACTGAATTGGGTAGCATTGGAGTACAATTTACGCGACAACCATCCCCAAACATTTTCTATGATGTTCAGGTCGGGGAGAGCGATGGCCAATCGAGAACCTCCATGCCTTGTTCTTGAAACCAGCGTCGAACAATGCGCGCGGTGTGAATACTGGCATTATCCTGTTGGAAAATAAATGGCCCACCTGCCATAATGTTGGAAAATTTGTCTTTCACCTGTTGCAGCAGCTGGACGTACTTTTCAGAATTCTGTCTGCCCTTCACTATTACTAAATCAACAGGTCCGTTATAGGAAACAGCTCCCCATACCATGACTGAACCAACATCGGCTCGCCTTCGTGACTGAATCACTTCATCTTTACGTAAATCGTGGAAATAATAAGAAAACCCATCCGGGCCATCTAAATTAAACTTCTTCTCGTCACTGAAAATAACAGTTTGCCATTCTCTTGTCCACCCCATTTTTGCTTGAGCAAACTGAAGACGAGCAGTGCGCTGAAATTCCCTTAAAGGAGGCCGTCGTTTAATTTTCAAACGTTTTAAATGCGGACAGGTCTTCAGTAACTTCTGTACAGTTCTTACCGATGCATTCGTTCCAACGTTATTCGCGATTTGTCTTGCCGTTAATGCCGAATTCGATGCTTCGCGTAATATGGCTCGACGTTCTCTCTTAGTTGTAACGGATGTTGTTCGCCCTATAAAACGTTTTCCATAATTCTCGGGATCCCTAATAAAATTGTTCACAACCTGGTGTGATCGACTTATTTTCTTTGCAGTAGCCCTTGAGGAATACCCTTCTTGATGGAACGCTTTAATTTTTCCAATTTCTTTCATACTTAAGCACTTCTGTCGTCCCATCGTTGCACAATACCCTTAATTACAGATGTTTGTTTATCCGGATACACGTTGTAACTCGACACTCATCCGGTAGCTTACTATTAAATACTGGTCGTATCCAACCGGCGCGGTGCATTTTATATGTATGTGGTACTTACGTCACCCAATGCATAACGTTAGGCACTATTGCGCAATAATGCGTATTATTTGCCATATCATACCATTACAAACTTGCATTGTATTTTTAGTAAATGAATTGTTTTTCAAACCACCGAAAGCTTGCAACAAGTTGGGTGGTCCTATTCATGTTGCGCGGAGTGTATAATGTAGGTTTACTGCTTGTATTTTTATTATTATAATTACGTTTTATTACCGTAATTATATTTACGTTTTAGAAATAAAAATTAAAAATATTGTGTAGTGTAATTATTTATATAATATCTGATAATTAAATTAGTCCATGTCTCAGTTATTATGAATATTAACTATTATATAATTATAATTTTGATGTGTAAATGTACATATTTCTTAAATATACACCTGTTCTACTATTCATTTACTGCATTCATTGTATTAAGTTTCAGGGTCGCTATTCCCATACCTTAATCTTAACTTGCGGTTGTTAAATTTTAGGAAGGTGAAGGAGCATATTCTGCGTTTGTACAAGTAAAATTTATTCAGAATTGTTAGAATACTCGAAGAGTGTGTTTGTGATAACGTATTTACAGTTTTCAGTTTCGTGTCTTATAGTTAGATTAGTGGTACGCTAACGTGAAAAACTGAAGTGGAAACTTTGTTAGGAACTCATTTGTATTCTTAAAATGAAATTCCTAGAAAATTAAAAGTTTCGCGCCGAACAGTGGCAAGGATTGCAACACTTATCAAAGAAAATTTGCCCTGACAATCAAGCGGTCGACAACACTATCACAAGCCACACAAAACCACTGAATGAGAAGATAGAAAAATTATTAACATTGCTTTGCTAAATAGACAAACTTCCATCAGAAAGTTGTTATATCTTCTGCAGTCCTTAAGTATAGGTATCAGAGTGGACCTTGCGAATTCGATTATGCGCTGCTGAATTATTAGGTCGTCGGCCCGCGAAAAAAATGCGTTTAAACGAAGCAATGAAGAAAAAGCGTCTACAACGGGCCAAGATGCATCAACATTTTACTGTTGGAGAATGGAGAAAGGTCTTTGTGTTTTCTTATATTACGTGTTAGTTACTATTGTTAATTTTTCAATCATAGATCATATTCAGTGACGACTTAGAATCGAAGCGAATATAGAAACTATCAAATTTGTGAGACGAACATCTTGGGGTTATTACAACAAAACCTCTGTACTTTTTTGAAACGACAATGAACCAGTATGTAATAAGAACTGTTTTGGTGTCCTTTATTATATTTCTATAAGATGTGGCTTCATGCTATATGGTGAAATCTACCCAGAATGTTTTTCGCGATTTTGGTATAGCAGTATGATATAGTTCTGATATGGAAATTCGTTGGGCATTAATCTAATCTGAAATGTTTGGAGTGTTCATAAGTCTATTCTTTACTCGTATGCAAATTCTAATTTAAGCACTTTGAAAGAAAATATCGAAAAAGCCTAGAACAAGAACAAAAAATTGCAAGACACCGAATAAGCTTATATCGACAGCATGGCGATGTGAATTCAAACGGTCGTTATAGCTAAGGGAGGTTTGGCGAAATATAGAAACAAATATATTATGTAGTTGTAAATCTATACTAGCAGATGTAATATACGTATTAAATTTCATGTTTTATTTCATTAAAACTCTAAAATTGTAAGATAATCTAATATAATTACCAGGTACTATATTACAAAGAGCATATTTTTCTAATTTCTTCAGAAAATTTACTAGTACTTAGTTTTTAAAAGTACGATAGTTTGATAAGTAGTGAGAATGACACATAGGTGGCGCTCTAATTGGTAAAATAAATGCACTGCAATTTAGGTTGTCTATTTATATGTTTACATTCCGATATTTAGATAAATCGGTTGATTAGTTTATTTTTGACAGCTGATTGAAAAAGAAGCAACACGTCGTTTTGTTAAAATAGAAAAAGCAGAGTATCGTGCGGTGATTAAATACTTCGTAATTAAGGCTATGAAAACTACCGAAATAAAAGATGAGTTACGGGAAACATTAGGTGAATCTGCTCCATCATCCGCCACAATAAGTAGATGGGTAAATGAATTTAAACGTGGTAGAACAAGCTGTGTTGATGAAGCGCGATCTAGAGCACCCAAAATCGTGACTTCTAAGGAAATGATTATAAAAATCCATAATATTATTACGCAAGATCGACGACTCAAAGTGAGAGAGATAGCAGATATGGTAAACATTTTAACAGAACGCGTACACCACATGTTAGCGAAAGAATTGGGCCTTTCCAAGCTTTCAGCAAGATGGGTGCCGCGACTGCTTACGACTAAGCAAAAGTTCACTCGTTTGCGCATTTCCAATGAGTGTTTGGACCTTTATAAGCGGAATCCGGTTGGATACACTACAGTACATCCGAAACTAAAGAACAGTGGAAACAATGGTTAGAACGTAGTTCTGCACTTCCAAAGAAAGCGAAAACCTCTTTATCCGCAAACAAGGTGATGGCATCAATTTTTTGGGATTCAAAGGGCATTTTTCTCATTGATTACCTTCAGAAAGGTGCCACAATAAACAGACAATATTATATAGAACTTCTACAAAAATTTAATGTTGAGATTCGTGCTAAACTGCCAGGAATGGCAAAGAAAAAGATTCTGTTCCACCAAGCAAACGCTCCCTCGCATACCAGCACAGATGCGATGTCCAAAATTCACGAGTTGCATATCCAACAAGTACCGCATGCGCCTTATTCGCCGGATCTACACTCTTCCGACTTCCACCTTTTTCCAAAATTGAAAACGGCACTAGGTGGAAAGAAATTTTCGTCTAACGACGAGCTTATCATCTTCGTAAATGAGTATTGTGCAAGCCTTCCTTAATCGCATGTTAGAGATGTCATAAGGGCATTGGAGCACCGTTGGAATAAATGTATTGCTCCTTTAGAAGAATATATTGAAAAATAAAAATTATTTTGTATTTAAAAAATACGTTTTTCTTTTCCATTCTCACTACTTGTCAAACTACCCTCGTATAAGTATGTATGATACGAATTAACGAGAACTAAAGTACATATATTAAGAAAATATTCGGACAAAATATTTTTACCGCAAATTATTCATTTGCTTGGCCTGAAATTCAAATTAATGACAGAAAAGTCTAAAGAAAATGTTTGGTTTACAAATAGACTTTTTGTATACAACCACATAAATCGTAGACGACAAGGTTCAATAAACTAAAGCAGTAGGATATATTAAGTCCCTTTAAATCCGTTAAATACGAACAATACGTGAAATGCGTTTTCTTGTTTGCTATATAAATTAATATGTATATACTTATGTATATTTAATGTGAAGGGACACCTTATATAAAAGCGAAAATAATAATAATTTGGAGTTATTCGAATTAAAAATAAACATAATTAAAATAATATTTAATAGATTAAATATAGAAGGAATGATCTTAAAAGTTTTATGCTAAGTGATGCATAGAGAACACGTGTTTTAATTAAGCTAGTCTAAACACGTCATAAACAGAGCTGAATGAAAACAGTAAACCTACTAACAGAAGTGATTTGTATCACCTATTTTACATCTGTGTAATTAGTAAGCGAGCAGCACTTGATTTTAAAATGGTTAAAAATAAATGCACCACCTGATGGTTAGTTAATGTTATGTGTTACATTAAAGAGAAAATAAATCGCTTTCTACTAAAACACTAACGGGAACATTATTTACTCTTTGGGAGAAAAGGAAAAAGCATTGAATGATATTCGAAGAAACAAACAATATAGCGCCTTAAATAAATATTTGGTGTTATTCTAATGTACCACTAAAAGTCATGTATAAAATGTAAAAGAAGTAGTTTTGAAATAAATCACATTGGTCACGCGCGAGTGTTTAACATTAAATTCTGAATTAGCGCACGGACTTTTAAATATCGAAATGAGCTTTTCGTGACGTTAAACGTATGACTCGCCGCTAGGTTTAGATCCGGAGACAAATTATGCACATTTCCATCTATATTTAAAGATGGTGCAACTAAAATAAGATAATCAAAACAAATACGTTTCAAGGACATAAATGTTTTCCTTTACTAATAACAATTTTTGCAAACAAAATTATTAATCGAATATTTACATGAATGCAATTATTTCGAAGAATAGTAAATTATTAGTTAAAATATGAAAAGAACGTTTTACATATTATTAATACTAAAGAGAGCTTACCAAGACGCGCGTTGAGATGTTGAACTCGAGCCGGTTGGGCCGTCACTGAAGCTGAAATTTCCCCTTCCACTTTCCAAACATTCAAAATTAAACTTTGGAAATGTAGACGTTTGAAGTGTATCTGTATGGCATTCATCACGATTTTAAGATTTACGATTTGCAGTAGAGGCGAGAAATGTTAATGAACTTTTCCTAAGATATTTGACACTCAGCATTCACGATAGCAATTTGATATCAAATTCGAAGTTCTAGACCATAAATTTCATAATGACTACTTTCTTTGTGCGCTAAAATATATATTTTCGCATAAAAGTTTCAGTGATATGTTAATTTGTATACATATAGGCGCATCTTTCACTAATAGGCCTTAATAAAAAGCATTTTCGCCCTTAGAAATGCATTAGTCTGTTTAAAAAGTTTCTATTGTGTTGTCGGCAAAGCCATTTTTTGTTTTTATAAGTCAATTATTTATACAAGAAAAAAATCAACAAAATATACAGGTTGTTAATAAAAGACTATACAAACTTAAGCAGGTAAGGGTAAACATGATAACATGTATAAAACTTTAATAAACCCAGGTTAAGTGCTCAATAGCTTTCGAATTATAGGATGTTAGCTAAAGTTTTGTTTATTTACATCTTGTGTTTGTTTCCATGTATTAGAAAAAGGTTTTCCTATATCATGCATTAACATTGACTTTAGTTTTTCTCCACTTCATTAGAATACACTGATATGCATTTATGTTATGGCGAAACCCAACGGGATATGCTCGATCACCTAACCTTTTTTTAAGAAGTCTATCATATGCTCAGAGAAACAGGATGCTTTAAGCTATCAAAATCAAACAGTGGAAGACTTTCTACAGTATTAAACACAAAAACTCAGTTGTGTGATTTTCACAAAATATCTTTATTGAGAAAGTGCAACACTTGTTTCGTCAGCACTCTAACTTCTTCAGACTCAAATGTAAATCTAACATAAACGTAATATATTTTAGTCAACTAAAATATTTCAGGGTGGGAATGAGAAACAATTACAATGAAATAGTTTAACAGGGGAGAATTCTTCAAATTGACTTAGTCATTTAATAAATTATTACATTTTTGTTTATTTCAAGAGATTCAAGTAATGATAACTTAAATTCTTTATTTTCCGAATGTAAAATGGTGAACTCTGAACTAAAAGAATGATTACAAGTATTTAAATGTACTGCACAATCGGAGTCATTTTTGTTATGATTAAAATATCTTTTGTGTTCTGATATCCTTGTTTCCATAGACCATACAGTTTTACCGATATATAAGAGCAATCACCACAAGCAAGTTTATAGACTCCCGATTTGTTGGATTTATTTATCATGTCTTTGTTGTCTTTAATAAATTTTCCAAACGTAATTTTAGTTTGAAGAGCAATATCCACATCATGCTTTTTAAGTAACTTACTTATTTGTTTATATTGTGAGTTCATGTAGCTTAGGTGCAAATCATGTGTTTGTTTGGCAAACTTTTAAAGAGCAGTATCTTCTATCACATACTAAAGCTTCATTAACTACAATTTTACTAATGGCTTTAACTTGAACTTATTTGAAACCCAGTTTCTCTAAGGAAAATTATGTTTGCAGATAAATTCTGTCATACCCGTCATGAAATTTTTAATTTTCATAATCCACTTGAAAAGGCAGATGAAAATCCACACACAGTTCAAGTTAGATATCAATTTGGATTTTCCAATTTTCTGGGTAGATACTGTGGGTGATTGTTATACTTGTCAATATCGCATACCGAATGTTAAATGGTAGATCTTACCAAATCTTTTTACATGACAATTTAAATAATTTACTATATGATGCGTCACTAGATATTGTTAAAAATATGTATTATATCTACACATATGATGCTGCTTCAACCCACTATTTACTTTGTGTCAGAAATTATATAAATGAATTGTTCAGTAAAAGGTATATCGGTCGGGAACGACCACCAAAATCGTCAGTCTAAACCCCAGGGATTTTGATCTTTGGAGATATTTGGAAGACATTGTTTACGCCACTGTTGTCGTTGACGATGATTGTTAACTTTATTTACAAAACCAATGACGACAGTTTGAACAAATTTTGTAATATTTTAAAGTACGCAAATTACTAATTCGTTATCTTGGTACTTTATTAATTAAAGCATATCTTAAAAACTATTAATTATTTGATCTGGGTTTGCTACAGTTTTTCTTACTTATTCTTATATTATTTACCTATATTTACCTATATCTATCTGCGAACGTTTGTAAAGTTCTTTTAGATCGTTGTCGTCAATAACCCACAATCACAGTCATTCAATAAGCTTTATAATTCCTTGTTTATGGAAGAGAATATTTTTACCGGCGAAAAACTTGTCAAAGTGCTGATTTACAACTTCATTTGAGTCTAACGTTATACCGCGCAAGGAGTTTTGAAGAGAACGATAAGTGGAAGTCTGGAAGCGCAAGATTTGGCCATTATGGTGGGTGTGACAGGACATCCAATCCAAGAAAATTCCACCATAATGAAACCAGAACCGTCCTGTGATGCATGTCTGCTTTCGAAAATTTTCGATGCGAATCTTCAGATCAGGACTAAGCGTTTACGCAACTTTTCATATGCTTGACGTACGTTCCTCACTTTATGGAAGTAAAAGAGGAAATACGACGCAAAGGCACACTCGAAATCACTCATTTTTTCCAAATTGAAGTTAGAACCATCAGATGTTATTTGGTATACCATAAAAATAGATGCGCATGACTCTAAACTTGTAAAAATGAAGTGTATCATCTGCTAGGAAAATGCGTGACGACTCTTTCGACAACCCAATATAACCATTTTTACAATTTACAGGTTTCTCGATATTTACTGAAGAAGATGGTAACTCGTGAACTGTAAATAAAGTTGCAAAACTAATACTGATTTAGCTTGTTTTATATAGTATTAAAAATGGCGATGGTGAAAGTATTGGTTATTTATTGAAGAACTTGAAAAAATCAGAAACATTTCGTCAGAATGAAATATTTCCGATTTCGCTAAATCAGACCATGAATTTCACTACTTCATTAATAGCTACATATTTAATTAAGTTTATTGTAGCTTCTGCTCTACTTCCCTATCTTAAATTGCTTTTTTTACAATGGTTAGTTAGAAACTCATAAGTGGACACCTGCGAGTATCTACTTCTTCAAAAAAGGAAATTCTATAATACTTGATTTTGTCGAAATTATAAATATCACTTAATGTAAGGGTTGGAGGAAAAGTCCATAGAATGAAAATAAAGAAACGAAGTCTGCAATTCGAAATAGCGTTTATTTCTCAACATAATCCTTTGCCAACTTGATACATGTATATGAATGATTCAGAGTCTCTCGACTTCGCTGAAATAAGCAATAGTAGCAATTTTAACATCGTTATCTGTGGGAAAAGGTGGTAGCACGACGGTGCTAAATCCGACGAATAAGAAGAGGGAGACAAAAAATCGCAGCCTATTTCTTTTTCTTTGCCACAGAAACCACACCTGTGTGGAATCGTGCCTTATCTTGGTGGAAATGCCTTTCTGTTTGCTAAATCAAGATGCTTTTCATTAATTCTTTGTTTTAATTTCCCCGAAAGATTCGCGTAATATGTCCTTGTGATGGTTTGGTCTTTCTGAAAGTCGTCAACAAGAAAAATGCCTTTTATTTTAGAAAATGTTGAAGTCGTCACTTACAATTATATAAATTAATTAACAATTACATAAACATCAGTCATCATTTTCATTGGAGGAGGAAAACCAGTGTGCCGCCAATGTTTAGATTGTCGCTTTGCTGTTGGCGTATAGTGATGAACCAAAGTTTTGTTTGTGGTGATAAATCTGTGCATTAAACCTTGCACTTTGTTTCTTTTAAATGCTAGAAACATTTACATTCACACTAATTGTTGATTGACAACGAGTAATCGACACCTACCTCACCCATAGCTACTTCATAGCCAACTTTTTAGGGATGTTTGTGTCCTTCGCTATATAAGACGTTTTCAAACGACAACCTTTTAACAATATTCCACGGCACCTTTTCAATAATTTAAGATACAGTGATAGTAACAAAAACTTCGAGACGTTCTTAACCAAACAATAATCACAACAAAACCAATAAACTGGCGATCTAGTATTTAACAGTTGATGTTCTTAGGGAGACAATTGCTGTCAATCCATGAACCTTTTAATCCACATTTTCATGGCAGCTATTTTATAACCAAAATCACAACATGATATAAATCTTGATTACAATAAATTTTAATGGAATATTAAATAAATATTAGTATATAATTTGGAAACGATATTTTTATCATAAATTTTTATATTTTGCTATTTATCTATATATAGTTTAATTACTTTATGACTAATTTTAACATTTTACTAATGAAGCTTTCAACATATAAGGTATCTTGTGTGCTAAAAATATGTAGGATTCAATACTAATTAAAAGTATACAGATTATTAAATAGTAGTCGTAAAACTCACATGTTTTTCAATGTTAGTGTTTAAGTTAAACGTCTTTACATTTCTTTAATATACTATTAAGTTAAGATATACATATATCTATCTAAATATGAGATATTTTATGATTCTCGCAATATAAATAATAACATCCTTTAGGTAAACTAAGCTGATTTTTTTCCAGAACTACGTCCTACCTTTATTTCTTCCGTTTGCCTAAGATCTATTTTTAACAACAATTTTGTTGCTATCAAAGTATCTACGTCTCTGTAGATATCCGAAACTTTCTTCCTTATGTATATTGATTTGCGTCTTTATAAGATCGTAGAAAAATAGCAGTAATTCAAAGCATGGAGTGTGACAGCTGACACTAATTAATTGAGAAGCATGTTAGACCGTAATGATAGGCATGGTTCACAAAGTGAAAAGCAGACAGAGAATTTGGCAGACTACCAAGACATGCTTCGATGAATTGGTTTTCAATATGTTTGTGATTCACGCCTCGTCTGATTTTAGAAAAATGACATCGTCGGAAGATAAACAAAATATTAGTTCCTATTTTTAAAATTGACATAATTGGCAAATTAGGCTTTCGTTTATATTCAGTTTTAAATTTAACACTTAATATTTATTTCACTGCAATTTATCAACAAAAGTTGGGTAAATAATATAATAGATTTTTATAAGAAAGAATTCGTATTACTAGGTTGTTCAATAAGTTTTATCTTTCGACAAGAAATGACGCTAAAAATTGTACTACCTTTTTATGAATACATGTGAAGTTTTCTCTTCTTATATTTTCTCATTCGTATATTTACAGGTGTTCAAAGTTGACGTGTCATACTATTTTTTTAGAATGGAAAAATTGAATATCGTGCATTGGTCAGATTCTTATTTTTGAAGGTATAATTCTAAAACAAATTCATGAACGATTGTTAAAAGTGTATAAGGACTCTTCACTTTCAGTTAGAAGAGTAGAAAGATGGGTTACTGAATTTAAACGTGATCGTGCATGTCTCGAAGACAATCTACGTGAAGAACGTTCAAAAAGTGCATCAACAACAAAAATCGTAGCAAAAATACAGAATATGGTTTTGGAAAATCGTAAATTAACCGAGAAAGATTCAGTAGAAGCCCTAGGCATATGATTAAGCAGTGTGAGCAATATTTTGACTTAAGTTTTGTGTTTCAGAAAGCTGTGGACAAAATGGTTGCCGCTTTCGTTAACAATGGAACAAATACACATTCGAATGCGGCTTTCTCAGCAACATTTGAAATATTTTAGAAAGAAGAGACGATTTTGTGCGTCGTTTTATCATTACGGATGAGGCTTAAGTCTACTATCATGATCCTCAATCAAAACAAGAGGCTAAGAAGTGGTGTGAACCCGGTACATTGGCTCCGAACCGAGTTAAAGTCCAGAAATCGGCCAAAAAGTTGTTGGAATCAGTTTCTTGTAATGCAAAGGGTATTTTTGTTCGTGGATTACCTCCAAACGGGTAAAACAATAAACTCAGATTATTATTGAAATCTTTTGGACTAGTTGGATATAAAAATTCATGAGTAAAGACCTGATTTATAGAAGAAAAAAATCATTTTTCGTGAAGACAACGCACCCTCTCACACAGCTCAAATACCCTTGCAAAAATTAGTGAATTGAAGTATGAATTGTTGCTACATCCATCCTATTGGCCAGACTGAGCTCCCTCTGACAACTGGCTGTTCTCACATCTCAAAATGTTCATACGTGGAAAACGATTTTCATAGAACGAAGAGGTAATAAGTAACCGTGGAAGCGTATTTCGACAGTCTTCTGGATTTTCACTTCAGAGATAGAATCCATAAATTAGATCAATGGAACAAGAGTATTAAAGTTCAGGGAGGTTATATTAAATAATAAAATGTATTTCAAATCATAAAATCGTGTTTTTCTTATCGCATGACAAAACTTATTGGTACATGAAATAGCTTACACGTCTAGTAAAGAAACATTTCCTTCGGTACATAAAATTGAGAAGTTGTTTGAAAGGAAAGCATTAGGTTTTGTTTATTTAAATTATTTGGTGTTTGTTCAATAGATTTTTTGTACTTGAAAAAGCGATGTTATTAAACACGGGTTTAGCAACGAAGATTTTTCTCTAGGCCGAAGCAGTAAGACAAGAAGTTCTCATCAGTTTATGCAAGGACAAAAAAATGCCCTGAAGATGCCAGGGGCAAGTCTACTGTAAGCTTTAAGTAAGTCGTCTTATGTATTTCAACATGAGTCCCACATTTAGAAACTCTGACAACGCGTATCACCTGAAATATCCTAAAACCTATATTGAGAGATAAACAGTTGATTCAATACGACGATGGCCAAGTTCGAATGCGCATATTAGAATAATAATAGAAGTAAAATAAATAGGAGACTAGATGGCATTAATGTACATATGTGCAACGTTTGCCCCTTACATGGAAACTGTTACTTCTTCCTAGACAGATATCAACTGCAGCGAATGGACAAACAAACTTAATGGCACACGATAGGGAACGCACATTCTAATGACGACATAAAAATAGAAAGTCTGCTTTTAGCCACAACCAGAATTCCGAAGAGACGACAATCAGAAATTGACGATCAATATTAAATCTGAGGAGAAGTAAGTGTGCATGAAGAAGTGATTTTTTCGACTATATTTAATGAATACATAGATTTTTCTGAAAGGAGCTTTTGTTACTCTTGGAAAAATTAAAGAAGTAATTTCTTGAAGGAAAAGATTGATTCGCTTATGTTTTCTTTTTTTAATGAGACTCATTATTTAATAGAGAATAGCGCTTCAAAATTAATTAGCAAAAGAGCATTGATACAAAACAATTTTTAGGGATGTCTATGATGTTAATATTGTGTTAGCAGAAGTGACTAAATTTACATCTTTCCAATAGAGCATTAGTTTTCGTATATTTATAAAAAAGTCGAATAATTCATTGGAATGTCAGTGTCCTTGAAATGTGAAATACTTATTCACAGTAATATATTACGTGACCGAAAAAATGAAGCACTCAGTATATATTTTTCTACCAATTCGACATATATAAATATTTACTGTGTTTAAAATATAAAACGATTATATTTTCATTGAAAAATAGGTACGTGCCCTCTATAGAAAAAATTAGAAGAGTTACCGGTCCACGTAAATGATTACATTATCCTATTTGCCCTGGCATGCCTTTAAAAAGATGTTCTGTGAACTCCTGTGGAAATTCAATCCAAGCAACTTGTCATCATAAATCATGTAGCTGTTGTAAGTTCATTGGAGAATTAAGAAGCATATTAAGCCCAAATATATTCTATGGGCGATAAGTTTACAGGAATAGTAATGTAACAGCTGCAACACGAGGACCGGCATTATCTTGCAGGAATTTGACATTAGCGAATGGTTTCAGAACTTAATAAATATACATTTAGGCATTTAATTGACATCGAAGACATAATGAAGCAGTCCCACATCCTATGCTAATTCCACCCATCACCCATCAATCCTGTAGTAAGTACAATAACAAATTCTAAGGAAAAATTCAAAAAATGCTTTTCTTGTTTTCCACGTCGGACACATCTATGATAATTAGCCCACAAACAAAAACTAAATTCATCTGAAAAAACTATGTCGTTCCACCCTTCATTCTAATCTGCTCGCATATCACATCATTCTAATCTAAAGGAACAAAGTGGACTAGTTAAAGGCAGTCATGAACTACAGAAAATCAGCCTAAACGAACAAGTACGACGATATATGAACCACATTGCTATTCTATGGTTTATTTTTGCCAGAAAAACATTTCCAGCAGATCTTGAATTACTGTGTCCATTCTTAAAGTCAGGCAATGGTAGTCTTCTATCAGTGATTCTCCTACATCGTTCAGAGCCTCTTTTACGATGTTGACTATCTACTTAAGACAATTATTCATTTTTGGATAGATTAAGAATGAATAATTGTAGCAACATTTCTGCATCCCCCAGCGATTCCACAAAATGCAATACTCGCCTCATGTAATTCAACGATACGATACTTTTCAAATTTTTTTATTTAGTGATAATTTAGTTGTTTTCGAAGTCCGGGCATTTTAAAACACTATTTCACAACTATATACTGTTACAATCTAGAAACCCAACTAAAGTGATCAAAATAAAGAAATGAAAAACGAATTATTTCACTTGAGTTCAACAAAAAGAAACAAAAGTTTGTTGCTTTCTTGAAGAGAATTTCTGAAATCGTAAATTGAGTATGTTTGTAGTTGTTTTACTACATGCAATTTTTTAAATTATACCATTATAAACGAATTAAAATCAATATGTGCTGATGTATTTTCTTTTATTTTTATTTACCATGTTTTGGTCCATCGATTTATTTTATTGCAGGTAACAACTAGTGTATTTAACGCAGTCACATTCTTAAAAATATAAATTCCCGAAAAAGGAGGTGATTTTGATGGAGCCTGTGGTTGGTTAACTTAATCACTAAAGGTTGATATATAACCCCTTTCTACATTAATTTTCGTAATTCTGTATACGTATTTCGACAACTAAATTGTCATCATCAGCAGATAATTAAGCAGTGTCGCACCTGGAGAACTACGGCATTCCGCACACGATCCGTACGGTGAAAGCCAAGACGCACACAGCGGTACGGATCGTGTGCGGAATTCGTTTTTTCGTACGGGTATTTCTTGCCGTAGTTCTCCAGGTGCGACACTGCTTAATTATCTGCTGACGATTACAAGTTAGTTGTCGAAATACGTATACAGAATTACGAAAATTAATGTGGAAAGGGGTTATATGTCAACTTTTACTGATTAAATCCCAAAAAAAAGAGCTAAAAACGCAAAAACTTATTGCGTTAAAAAGATTATTCGAACTTTAAAAACTTATTCTTCGTTTAGATATCTTATATTGAATTTAATATACGAGGGTGATTAAAAAAACAGTTACAAGAACTCAAGAAAATTGTATTCACTGTTTTGTTAGAATTTACAGCTAGCAGTCAGCAGTAGATCAAAACTTTGTCGCACAGTCGTTAGATAGTTCTTATGTTGAATCAAATCCTCGAAATCTTTATTGTATGATGTTAGTATCCACGAAAGTGGGTAACATAAACGAACTTTTGCATTTAGAGTTATTAAATGGCATCGTTAGCAAAATTCGTTGTCAACTCTTCAGATGTCTGGTGTTAACGTCATGTCACGGAATAGGTGTACGATAATCGTATTCGGCTTTGTGGTATTGATAAATGTAGCAGGCCGTTATGACGTGGTTACAGAAAATTGATACAGATTTTTTCTGTCCAGGATCGATGACTTGGTTCATCGTTGGAATAAATATTAAAAAATGTTAATGTGTACCAGTGTCATACTACTATGTATTAGTATATATATATATATATAATACAGTTTTTAAATGGAAGCTCTTGTTATGTTATTTTTTGAATCACCTTCGTATTAATTTTGACAACGCCGTATTTTTTTGTATAAATTAATAAACAGAGACAATTAAAATAGTTTTTATGCAACCGAATATACAGTACAAATTGCTGCATATTCGGTTGCATATCCGAGATTTTAGTAATACGAGTTCATTTTAAGTTAAAGTAATTTAATGCTTGTATACATATATATAGGTATGTACATACATACATATTCAAACAATATAACATCCTACGCAAACTTTTTGTATGAGAAATAATTCGGTGGTTATAGCTTTTAATGAAATGTTAAATGCAATTAATACTTTCTGATATATCAACTATTTATTTCTTTGTTTGATGATATATAAATGGTTGTAATTAGTCAATAATAACTTTTGTACTGGACAGAATAAATAATGCAAAGAAATCATTATCTAGTTAATTAATTAGATAAGTAAAAGTAAATGTACTTACTCATCAGTATAATACAATGGTTCCCGAAGTCTACTTCGAAGTAATCGACCCAATCTAACCATTCGTCCAACTTCCACCATGAGCTTTTCTCTCACAGAAAAATAATGCTTAACAGCCGCTCTTCTTTTGGACAATTCCATTAGAGGAATAGTTGCGACAGTTTCTCTCAGATCCCTTAGCTGATTGCAATGATCTTCGATAGATCGATGGAAAACAGCGGAAACTCGAAGTCTTGTCATTTGCTCTTGTCCAACATTGAGAAGCCTCTGCCATGAAAATTTCAATCTGTGTTGTAAATTTGTATGTTCTTCTAACGGTAATTTACAAGATTGTCTTAATGCTAATGATGCCGTAAGCAGTTGGCAACCATAATTGTACGTGTCCTGAAAGAAATGCGAGAAATTAATATAAAAATTTGGAAATAAAATTTTCTGGCATTGATGACATTTTTAATATATTTTTGTCTTAATATTGTACTTTTATATTTTGAATATTTTCAATATTTATTTTTATTTAATTTAAGAAGTTTGTATAAGTTAATGAATGATTACTTTATAATATAGGGACAGAATAATATTAATTTGACGTGTTTCTCACATTTGCGAAAAAAATCTTAAAACAATATGGCGTAATATTTTTAACTTCATCTTTCTTTCTTTAGAGATAACACAAAAACTATCTCTAAATGGACAAGTAATAGTATATAAGTCAATAATTTCATTTTAATCAATATTTTAGGATACGAAGTTGGCATAATTAATAACTTTACTTATTGTTCTTCTTTAGTAGAGATGTTAATAAGCTATTAGAAATCTATCTGAAAAGCTATTGTTTATTAATAAATTATTAACAAATATCATAAAGAGATGTATATTCGTTCACGACAGAATTGAAAATTGCTAGAAATATTATAAAGAAATCGTTATTTTTCTTCAAATGTAAATAGCAAACTATAAAGTAAATAAACAGATCTTTTTCCATAAAAATAAAATAGCCTACAGACAAATATATTATTTATAAAATCAAATATTAACACAAAATCAAGTATTAAAACAAGTTTTTAATTGGACCTTAAAAGTGATGAGTTTTAGAAGATGCAAATTTCTTGGTACAATGATTCAATTTTTTAAAATCTTTTTTCTGATTTATAGAGACTGTTACCTGCTCGTAACACCTTTATTATTCAGCAGTATTTATGCCCGTAGTTTCTTTTGTACGCCCCAGATTTGGAAAAAGACTTCGACGGGACTCACTTTCAGACCTGTATTGTGAAAGGATGCAATTTGCAATTATTCAATAATTAGAGGCGTTATCGTTTGAGTAGTGGTAATTAGTCCTCTCTTAATTTAGGGAATAAAATTGAATTTTTCTGACAAGAAACGTAATTTTCTTACTCTTTTGGAGGAACTGAACATTCCATAATAATTTTTCTTTCACGAGCGTTACATTTTCTTTATAGAAAAAGAAAGAGAAAACGATAACAAGGTACGATTCTTTCACTTGCTTTTATCTACGAACATTAATTTCCGCCGCGTTTTTTTTTCTGACTGTTAGATTGTTTTTTTTTCTTGAGGCTTATATCACGTACGTTAAGGACTATTTTCCTAGCGGGGAAGAGGATCAAAAGCAGTTGCCCATTCATAACAATCTCCAAAATTTGCATCGTAATAAAGTCAGATTGCTATTGAGATTGATTACACGTACTTTTTTCTTGCGTATCAAGAGTGCTAGGATTAATTCTAGTGAATTATTACATATATCAATTAAGTCAGTATATATATTATTTGTGATGATATTAATCGCCAAAGCTTTGCTAGGGCTGTTTCAAGTATGCGCAAGTATTAGCGCATTAATGTTATTTAGTATTAGTTATTTACCTAGTTTTTACAATAAACTGATCAGGACGAGTAGGTTTGTTTTTCCTATTCCTATGTTTGTGTTGTTATTTACGCTTGTAGCCTCCTTTGTCACCCGCAAATTGGATTATTGCTCGTTTTGGCGAACATTGACCCGTCTTCAGTATTGGTAATTGGTAATTTTTTAATACTGTGGCGGCTATATAATATCGTTACTAATTTTTTGTGTTCCCACCACTGAAAAGCTAAAGGCTTGGAGATTTGGTCCCTTGAAGCGAGTGTCCTTTAACCACTCTCAGTTTATCTTCTGCACGTTTTATTTATATAACACCTGTCACCTACGATGTTTATTAATTAAGAGTAATGTAGTTCTAAAATCAATCTCGTCAATACGTAAAGTTTTTAATTATTTCAAATTAGTAAATTAGTTTACTTATAACTCTAATAATTTCAATTCTTAACTTTGTATTTCAATTTTACAGCTAAATTATGCCTTATTGATCCCTGTTTTATTATTAGACAAGTTCTAACTTTATCGCGTGTAGCTTTTTGAACAGCCATCGTTATTTGGCATCGTTCAAGTAACGTAAAAACAATGTATTCTTTAGTACGTCGTTTAACATTTGCATGCAATATATTTTTCTTGTCCAACTATTTTTAACATTAATAATTTAATATTATACAGTTCATTACATTGGGTGGAATTTCCACACGCGGCGACAAGCTCTCTTAGTCATATTTACACTATTTTTTTTAATTCGAATAGTCGCAAATCGGTTGTATAAGATCATAAATATTTAACTTTATAAATACTTAATCATTGTGTGTTTCATTTTTTAAGTAAATCGTTCAAGTTTATTATTGTAAAATTAATAATTAAAACTCATTCATATGTCATCTGCACCATACTTTTAAAAAGAGCTTCTAAAAAAGCTTACATATTTTCAGAGAAAAAAGTTTCGGTTTATTGAAATTAGTGCTAATGGTTCTATAAGCCTTCTAAATGTTTATGTGCTACTATGTTTTGTTTTCGGATTTTAAATATTAGTACGATATTATATCATGTATTAATATTAGTACTATTATACTTTAGCGGTTTCTTTCTTTTCACTTCTCTTCTTCTCTTTCCATGCTAAACATGCTTTTACTACATTACTACATACTTTTATTACATTAATGATCAGATTGTAATATTTTTAATTAATCTTTTAATAGTTGCTTATGGGCATCACCTTACTAAGCTAAAGTATTAGGTTTTACAAGTATTTATTTTAAGTATTAACGCATTTGATTACTTCTTGTTTAAGTTATATAATTTTTTTATTTCTAACTCTTTTCGAATTTTACAAATATTTGTTTTTAAATTCCTATCAATTCTAACAATAATAGCAGGATTCAATGCGTTTCAAAAATAGTAATGATACGGAAGCATTACGTCATTTGTATATTTTCTTCCTATCTTACAATAATAGCAGGGATTTAATGTGTATTAGAAATGGTAATGGTAAAAAAGCATTATTTTCTACGTCATTTGTGTATTCTTTTGGTTCTAAGTTCTTAAAAACTTTTCTAAATAAGATATTTTTTTCGATTTTAATGTATTATAAAATATTAGGGACTATCTTGTCATGTGTACCTGGCCAGTCGTAAATGAACAG
Source organism: Dermolepida albohirtum (assembly GCA_031893035.1). Taxonomy (NCBI): domain Eukaryota; kingdom Metazoa; phylum Arthropoda; class Insecta; order Coleoptera; family Scarabaeidae; genus Dermolepida; species Dermolepida albohirtum. The sequence goes on from JAVIWB010001733.1 coordinate 123,558, forward strand.
TATGAAATATTTTGCCTTAGTTGTCTATAACCGAGTTCATTTCTCACAAAAAGGTCGCGCACTTACACAAGCCAATTAAGGCCAACGAAAACATTCGTTACAATTTCTTATGAAAAATTAAGAAACAAGTAAGACCTCAATACCCCAAAATACTAAACCAAGAATCAGACATTAAACGTCCGAAAAAGAGAAATAAATTTATATAAGAGTTTCACGAATGGTTATTTTTTTAAAGTGTAATATGTTTCAACCTATAAACTTGAATCCTTAATTAACTTTGTGATTTTTTAATTCCCAATTAATTCTTTATAATCTTCCCAAATCAATATTTTCTTTTTCTCTGTATTTTAACGTTTAGTCAATGGAATTATTTGTCTATTACGGCTATTTGTAAAATGCAACATTCATACGAATGACATTGTATGCACTAATAGAAAGAGATGAAAATATGAATTTATAAATCAACTAAAAGGGGTTACTTCCAACAAAAAATTTTCTTAAAAATAATATAAAATGGTGAAATAAATAAAATGGAGAATACAAAGGGTACTAGGAAAGTTTTGCAATATGACGCAACAATGAATCGTAGGAAGCTGCTTGTTGCTGCATGTTGAGACATGTCCATACGTGCATAGTAGTCGCCGCGCCATGTCGATGGACTCAGTTATTCATTAGCAGTGAGAGTGTAAAGTGCTTGCGATGGCATTGTGGTCACGAAATGAGATAAGGGCAGTTTTGCGTTATAACTTTGTGCGTGGTTTAAACATAGTGCTTCGATGAAATGACTCTTGCACTAGGTGATGTTTGTCCACATCCCACAACGATATTCAGGTGGTATAGAGAATTCCAAAGGGGAAATTTAACTGTGGAGGATGCTGAGAGACTGGGAAGGCCTGTAACGATAGTTACAGAAGAAAACATTACTACTGTGAGGAAAATGCTTGGCGAGGACAGGCGAGTGACCTACCAACAGATAGAGGGTACTTCAGGTCACATCAGCAATTCGTTCGACTCTGCATAATCATTTGCACGTGAAGAAACTTTGTTCTCTCTGGGTGCCGCATCAATTGACTGAAGAGCAGATGACACGACGTGTGACTTGGTGCCGGGAGATGTTAAGAAAAGTTTAAGAAGGGACAATGTCGGTATGCGAACAACATCGTGACAGGTAACAAGACTTGGCTGTACTATTACGATGTGCCGACCAAAGCTCAAAACAAAGTTTGAGCCTTTGATGATGAAGACATATCCATAGTTGTCAGAAAATCCCAATCTGTAAAGAAGAAAATGATAGCTGTATTTTTTTAAATCGAGTAGAATTGTGGAACGCGTCGTTTTAGACACACAAAAGACAGTCACAGCTAAGTGGTATACTAAACAGTGCCTGCCTAAAGTCGTTGGATTTATGAAGAACCTACGGTCAAAGTCAAGAATGGACACCTGGTTCCTCCATCACGATAATACTCCAGCTCACCGCGGCAAAGCCTGCACCGAATATTTGACCACGACAAGATTGAAACTTCTTGAGCACCCTCCCTACAGTCCAGATCTTGGCCCTTGCGACTTTGCACTGTTCCCGCATGTGAAAATAAAGCTAAATGGGAGACGGTCTTCCAGTGATGAGGCCCTTCTGCGGGCTTGGGACAACGAATGTGCTTTACTCCCTAGTGAAACTTGGCAGAACTGGTTTAAAGATCGGTTTCGGAGGATGGAGAGGTGTATTGAGTGTAGAGGCAATTACTATGAAAAAATTAAATAAGCAAAGCTGTATTGAAAACCTTTCCTAGTACCTTTTGTAGTATAAGAATTAATAAAATGAAGAATAAAAATGAGAAAATATATTTTACCTTGGCAGTTTCTTGAAATGTTTGGTGCTCGTCCTTTTGGGACTGAATTTCGTACACCGTCACTCCAACATGACCATGATCCTTCAGTAAGACATGGAATAAATCATCCAACCACTGAATGGCCTGCGATGCGTCCGTTTCATATTGATGTATGTGCGTTACTTGTTCTAAAGTTAGTTTTTGTAATTCTACACTATCACTAAATATATTTTTTCTGGCAGTAGTCGCATCTAATATATCTCTAACATTAATTATATCTTCGGTATAATCGACGACTAGTTCACGCCCCAAAGCATCTTTGACTGGCATCGAAAGCATATCGGATAATTTTTCACCCTCTTTTACTAATTCTCGCTCAACAGCGTCTATAACACGGAAGTAGCATTAAATGTAACATATTACAAATATTTTAAGAACTGTTTTGTTCAAATTAACAATATACACTTATCCTTATCTTTATCCTTACCTAATAAAGCTTGACTTTCCTGCAATTTCTTTAGTTTTTGACCGGCGCTAGCAAAATCACCAATTTTATTACCCATAACTAGTGAATCGAATACTTCACCGGTTTTGTCAAAGTACTCTGAAACTAATCGAAAAAACCTTAACGATGTTATTAATATGTTCCGCCTCCTTTCCAACCTAGTGGCAAAACTTCGGCAAACAAAATCCATAAAATCCTTCTGTGATATTAGATCTTTTTGCTGTAATGTTAGAGTTTCGTCTCTAGGAAAATTATCAACTTTATGCACTAGCTCAGCGTAAGCACCATAAGTGTCCCAACACTGAAGTTCGATGGCTTCATGTTCTCTTCTTAATTCTTCAGCGGAAGCCACATCGTAACCCACTTTCTGTTTGGAATTGAGCAAACTTTCCGCTGGACCTAAAATCCAGTTTGTAACTTTGACTATTCCTTCTTCTAGAAGGCTTAGATCTTTGGTATTGAGGAAGTTTCTCTGCATCATTAGCCAAGCGGAATCGATTTCTGATTGTTTCTTGCGGATTTCACTTAACGTGCTTTCTAATTGCTCTATTGTGTCTAAGATGTCTTGAGGTGTTAACATTGAGTCGGTGTCGGAATCGAATTTTCGATTTCTATTATCACATTCGATTTTCTCTAATAGCAGTCTACCTGAAATAATGTACATATGTAATTGGTCAATTCGTACGTCTACAGTTGAATAAGTATAACTTTAGTTGATATCAATATAAAATAAAATGAATGGAGAAAAGGCTGTCAAAAAAACAACGCGAAAATAATATCCGTCTTACTAAAATTTTTGATATTTAAAGACGAATGTCTATGTCAGAAAGTATGATTGTTTGAGAATACAAGGAAGGCGAACTTATAGTTCAAGAAGGCTAGAATTAGTTTCATTACGGTGCGTAACATACAAAACTTTTAGCTTGTTTACTTTATATAGCACAGGGACGTTTAATAATTATTATTGGAAATTAGACAAGAAGATTTTCAGTAACAATCCCAAGAGTGCCAAATATATTCGGATATATTAAACTAATGTTGCTTAGAAACATTCCAGGTGCGATAGCGCGAGGTTGTTTCCCGAAAAGCACTTCTAGTTCAATATACAAAAAGGGAAGCATCAGAATATGCCAAAGCAGTCGAAGTGTATTTGTAATCATTATAATGGGTGTTTTTCAAGTCGCATAAGAACTATCGACATCGATAGCTGTAGTTTGACAGCTGATAATGTCAAACTCTGTTGACATTTCTGTTCAGTAAGGTTTGACAAGTCATCATGAATCATCTAACATCAGAGAAACGCTTCCAAATTGTGGAAATTTACTTCGAAAAAACTAAATCTGTTCGCGAAGTTCATAGAGCACTTCGTCCATTTTACGGTCAACATAATCGGCCTAGTGAGCAAAGCAATTTGTGCAGTTATTGATCGTTTTCGCACTAATTTTACTCTTCTCGATTTAAAACCATTAACAAGACAAAGAAATGTGCGTACCGAAGAGAATATTGCTGCTATAGTGCGAATTTTGGAGAGACGCCGAAATGTCGATTCGTCGTCGTTCTCAGCTTGTTGGCAACTTTGTCCTTCGACTACCTAGAAAATTTTACGTAAGGATCTTGGCTTACGTGCCTATAAAATACAGCTCGTGCAAGAATTGAAGCCAAACGACAATCGTTTGCGTTGCAGTTTTGCTGATTGGGCTCATTTGAAACTGGCCGAAGATGAGCATTTTAATCAAAGAATTGTGTTTAGTGATGAAGTTTATTTCTGGTTAAATGGCTACGTCGATAAGCAAAATTGCCGTATTTGGAGCGAAGACAATCCTCAAGCCGCTAACGAGTCACCATTACATCCATTAAAATGATTGGTGCGGTTTACACGCTGGCGGCATCATATGTCTTCATTTCTTTCGAAATGAGGAAGGAGCTGCCGTTAAGGTGAATGGCGAGAGCTATTGAGTCATGCTGACTGAATTTTTCTTTCTAAAAATTAATCAGCTAAACATCGACGGCATTTTAGTTCCAACAACATCACGCAACTTGCCATACAGCGCACTTAACAATCGATTTATTGCAAAATCAATTTGGTGACAACTATTTCTAGAAGTTGTCCTGTACCTGTCCTGTGCACCGGCCCCCACGTTCGTGCGATTTAAAGCCTCTGAATTACTTTTTATGGGGCTATTGTTAAGTCATTGGTTTATGCCGATAAACCAGCAAATCTCGAAGCATTGGAAGCCAATATTCAAGCCACTATTGACGCCATACGGCAGATTTATTGGAAAAAGTAGTCAAAAATTGGACTGATCGAATGGGCCATGTAACTCGTAGCCGCGGCGGACATATGCCGGAAATCATTTTTGTTCTCAAGCTCTTAAAAAGCACCCTATACTATATACTTAAACTGAAGTGTAAGGTAAGATACCAAGAGTTACGCGTGGTCATAGGGAAGGGAGGTAGCTAACACTCTCCTGGGGGCACCAGGCGTAGGTTATTTGTATTTAACCTTAATCAGTTACGCGAGTTTCTGATCGGGCGGACTGCTATTTTCCTTATTGGTCGTGAGAAAGAGGATTCTAAAGCTGCAAGGCAATAACCCTCTAGCTAGGAAGGAAAGGTTCCTTTATATAGATGAGATACATAATTCTGGATTATGTTTTAGCTTTTTAAATATAAATTGTCTAGTTTTGGATTTTTCAATATTAAATAAATTCTGACAAGAGAACTGTATTGATGTGTTAGTCTATCAATATACGTATCATTCTTTTTTTTAAACGAAACTTTGGCATGAAATTTGTTATATCCTAAAGTTTGTCAATTAATATAATTTCCTAAATTATAAACGAAAATATCTTTTTATTAAAATACAAATTTAGAAAATTGAAAATTAATTTTCTTTTAGAAAATTTCAAATTGTTAATACTATTTTTGTTGTTTTAAACTATACATTTCATTTAACATTTTATATAGACAGTGTCTTATTAATCCGCGGTCGTGGTCCATACTATCTTTTTCTTAGCTTCCGGGCTGGAACTGCATCACCGGTATAACTGCCGACGTTTTGTACCCACTCGTATGGGACATCTTTAGGGCTTTTCGCTCTGAAACCGAAACAGTTTCAGTTGAGCCCTGAAGATGTCCAATACGAGGGGTACGAAACGTCGGCAATTATACCAGTGACACGGTTCCAGCCCGGAACCCCAGAAGAAGATAGTATTTATATCTAATTAATAAAAAAATTATTTATTAACTTTATTATTAAAGTAAAATGAATTAGAAATATGATATATTCTTCTTGTTTAAAATGGTGTTTTTCTTCTTTTTAAACTAAACGAAATATTCAAATAGCAAACCTTAGAAAGATTAATGTAGTAGTTTTCTATTCCCACTACAATTTACATATGTATGTATATCTATATGTATACACATTCAGACGCATATTAAATTTTGCGATTTATAACACTCGCAATCAATAATAGTGTTAAATGTTTCCTTTCAGAAATGTTCATGGAAATCATTTTAAAAAAATGTTATTCTTTTAAGATTCTGTTCATACATGCGGCAATTTATAAGCAACATAATCTACGTATATGTATGGGCAGTAAAATAATAGTCATATATACCTTCGGAATTAGAATCGGTGTCTGGCAAGTTGTTAGATCAAATACGAATAAATCTGTCAAGATGACGCTGTAATATTTCATTCATAAATTTTACCTTTTTCCATTGTATCGTGACTCATAATTTTAGTCGTATCTATAAGGTCTGAACTGTTGTTAAGAGTTATTTCCACTTCACTCGGCCTCATCAGTCGCCCGCGTAGGAGATGCTGGTGCAGATCATCGAGATTTTTCAACGCAGAAGCACCGTCTACCAAATACTCTTCGATTTTCTGCGAATAGAATGTTCCAGTTATTTCTTGAGACTAGTTAATATATCATCGTTGTATTAAGTACTAAATAATATAATTGATTTATGTACATATGTGTCTGTGTTTAATATTTAATCATAGATTCCATGTGTAAAAAGAAAGAATTTATAATTAGTGATATATATAATAATGGTATAATACTAATAACAATAAGAGTAGCCTTCACACAAGACACAAGACAGTATACTAATATATACTTAGAAAGTATAAAAAAGGCGTCAAGCCAAATTTTAACGCAACAATAAAATTCAAACTATGAATATTAAAAGGAATCATTCAAATATTAATAAACCTTGTTTACTACGTATGTTTCAAGGAATAACACCTATCATCAGGTAAACTTGTGTTATTAACGAACAATTCCTTTGTAGGGTATATAGTACCTTTTCGATACAGATAAATAGTGAAAAAACATTGCCTCCCTCTACAGTAGAACACATGTTTGTACTGAACGACGGAGCAAGGGCGCGTTTATTTCACTATGTCGGCAACAAGGTTGCATGAGCGTATGTAGAAAAACACTCTCAACCTCGGCAATTTGACAAATAGATGAATGTTAAATAACACTCTGTTTACTACGTTCGTTTCAAAGAATAACACCTACCACAAACGATTTCTTTGTAGGGTTTCTCGAACCTTGTCGATACAAAAAAATAATGAAAAACATTGCCTCCCTCTATCGTATAACACACGTATGTACTGAACGACAGAACAAGGTCGCGTTTATCTCATCAAGTCGGTAACAAGGTTGCCAGAGGGTATGTAGATAAACGTTCTCAATCTCACAAAGCAATGATAAATGATAAATCGCCGAGATTGGGAGCGTTTGTTTACATACGCTCTAGCAAACTTGTTGCCGATTTAGCAAGATAAACGCGCTCTTGTTCTGTCGTTCAGTACATACGTGTGTTGAACGATAGAGAGAGGCAATGTTTTTCATTATTTTTCTTGAAAATAATTTGAGGAAAATAATTAAATTAGTTCGTTGTCGCTTTATTGTATTTTTTTCACACACAAATAGAAATAATTTTTTTGATTTTAATCGATGCAGTTATTTCTGCCATTTAATGATTGAATTAAAACTTTTAAATACAGCGTGCTTCAAAAAAAATATACGTATTACAAAGTATTATTTTGTCCAAACTATTGATCGCTGCGGCTCGCTAGATGTCAGTTGTTTTCTGTTTTTCTTGGTAGCCGTCATATGTTTAAAATGGCTACTCCACAGCAGAAATCATTTTGTGTTCTAGAGTTTGCGAAGTGCAATTCCGTGATTAAAATGCAAAGGCGTTTCAAGTTGAGCTACCAAATTGATCCTCCGAATGGGTGCAACATTTGCAGATGGTATCGACAGTTTGTAGATACAGGATGTGTATGTAAAGGAGTCTTGGCCGCCCTCTTGTTTCTGGAGAAAATGTTGCACGAATTCAAACTGCTTTCCAACGTAATCCTACAAAATCAATTCATCGTGCCAGTCGGGAGCTACAGCTGCCTACAACAACTATTTGGCGTGTGTTGAGACGTCGGTTGGTTATGAAGCCGTACAAGTTACAGTTGTTACAAGCTCTGCGTCCTGATGACAAGCCGAAATGTGTGGCATTTTGTAACGAGATTTATGATGCGACTGACAATGATAACACTTTCGCACAACGCATCGTGTTCAGTGATGAAGCGACTTTTCGTGTTAGTAGTCTGGTAAACAAACATAATGTTCGAATTTGGGGTTTACAGTACCCACATGCAGCCATTGAATATATACGAGATTCGCCTAAAATCAATGTGTTTTGTGTCGTCAAGGAGCTGGCGACCTAGCATGTCTCAGCTGGGCTCCACGGTCACCGGATCTTGCTTGCCCGAGTATGGGAGGAATTTGAGTATCGATGTGATATTGTTCATCCCGCTGATGGAGGACATATTAAAGGTCTGTAATCTGTATGTCTTAAAGTTTAATAATGTAAATATATGCATTCGAAAATACGTACATTCTTTTTGAAACACCCTGTAAAATAGAAGAATGGGAAGAAAATTAAATGTTATTTGTCTGTTATATAGCCTAAACATCTGAAAGAATATTGCTATATAAACGAAGTGAAAATAGTACAAGTAAATGATATGTATTTCCAACTGGTAAATTGTTAATGTTGGGCTTTTCTACAGTATTGCATATCTTTGTTAGAATTTAATATTTAAAACAAAAATAATTTTTGCTTTTACATTTTTCTCATTTGTGGTCATTTTGTTCATTCTTAAGACTGCAATATATATTTTAAATAATTAAAAAATATTGTAATTTTAAGTAAATATGTACTTAATATACTAATAATACGTTTTATAATTTATAAGAAAAAGAGCATCAAATATTCGAAGGCCATGTTTCATTCTTAATTTATGAAGCGTCATCAATATTTCCCACGCCAGCAAAAAACAACATACGAACAATAGTAAACTTCAAATGATAAATCGATTTACGCATTTTTAAGAATTTAATTTTGTCGAGTTGAGTATTTAAAAAAAGATCACGTAAGTTCATACAAGATATTCCAGACTCGTTCATGTAATAAATCCGAAAAAGTCTCTTATTTCATCGGGCTATTCAGGTCGTGCCCATATGAAAACACGAATCGTGAAGAAGTAACGCATATCTACCGAGGTTAATTTATGTCGATTATTGACTCTGTCTGTGTAATGAATTCAGTGCCAAAGAACTCGTTTCTGACTAAAATCCGCATTACCTTAATCTGTCTTATTTAAACAGTAGAAACTATCGCGCACGTATTGCTGAATAAAATAAATGGGTACTCGATGGTGAATGTTCAAGTAGACGGTGTACTTTTATGTCATAGTAACATATCCAGTAATGGTGTAATTAAAGTGGATTGAAGTAACTAGTAACGTTCTAAATATGTAAGAAGTTAACAGAAAGAATAGGTAACAATGAAATGAGCAATGTCTTAAAGAAATATTATTTGAATACGCTGTACTTTGGCGTTAATTTATTTTACTGTGTGATAAAGATGGTATAAGAAAGACTTTAATTATAACTTAAAAAGAAGCTAATGTGAGAAAAAGGTTATTTTTTTAACAATATTATCTCAATAATATTATAATAAATAAATTATTGTCAACTTAGGTGTAATTGAGTGTATTTACGTTCATTTTTCTTCCTCGTTAAGGAGAAAATTTTATCTTGATGTTATAAATTATTCTCTTTCATAGTTCAGGCTGTTAATGGCCTACACTTCAAAATCATGCAACTCGAGTTACCTCAACCGTCCGAGACGACAAAAAATGTCTCTAAATTTGTAATAAACTAGGTCATATTTATTAAATGCATATGCAATTGCATATTATTAAATAATTAAAACTCGTAATTTTCTGAGTATTACATCGTTATAATTAAGGTTAGTTTTCAGGTTTGACAAACATTAACAATCAACCGTCATTTCTACTTAGTTGCTGTTGTTTATTTTTTTTGTTATTTCTTCGTGTCTTTCGTTGTCAGTTGTTTATAAGACAATGTCGTTTACTGTGGAGCAAGATGTGTTTATCATAGAGGTACATTTTCCAAGTTACTGAGAGTAGATCCTGGATACACTCCTCGTGCTGACGTCGTCAACAATTTAACTGAATATCTTATGCCGGACTTCTCATTCGTAATGGATATCTGTTAGATATCATTTAAGACATCAAGAAGGTGTCGAGTAGATATCAATAAGATAAATTCCCATCACTATTGTGATTTCTGAAAAGTAAATCAATAATGCTAGCTATATTGGCTTCTAGCTGTTGCAACTTGATTTCAACTATTTCTGAAATTAACTTCAGTCGCTGCTTACTATGTATGTGAATATTATTTTTGTAGTTGTATATCGTTAATGTTATATGAAAATAGAGTCGATTCCATTAGACGACAAAATGCCAAAAAGCTGACAAATAATATACCAAAACGCTACATCCTACTAATAACCCTGATAACCTCTCAAAAGGAGATAACTTGAACAAATAGATATCTGGCGTTACGTTGTTACCAATCGTAATCTCTTCAGCTTAACGTCTACATATCTATGCGGTAAGTGGGTTTTGCAAAATATTTGATGTACCGGAAACTGGTTATTAACTCTTGAATAGAAGACTATTTTTTCCGCACATGAATACCAGACATTCTTAATATTGGGATTTTCTGAATAGTGGTCATTATTTTTTGGTAAATAACATTTTAGTCAAATAAAAAAAGGAAAGAAACGTTAATTATCAAACATTTTTGCAATTTTAAATAAATCAAAACAACTTATTTATTTTCGAATAAAAAACAACTGTTGATTATGTACTCACTACAAATTGGATGACGACGTTCAATGCAATAAATTGTCTCAGTCGACTCGGGCAATAATAACATATTTTACGTTTGTTTTCAGTAGGTTCGGCAGTTTCAGTCATCGTATCAATTTTCAAAATACTACGGATACCTTCGCGAAGTTGATGCCTGAAATTAGGATATTTTTTCCCACTTCTAACCTTGGAGTTATGATAGAATTATTTAAATCCATCAAAAATTGATGTCGTTTCATTGGGACGTTTTTTTTGTATTTATTGAAACTATAGATGACGTAGGCATTGGTAGTTGCCATGTTAAGCATATCATAGACAATGGCCATCGTCCGGCGTCTTGTCTTTTAGTCACAGTGTATGTGGCCACTGGGCATTGTTTCACTGTAAGTGCTGTTTCTTCGTGCATTCTTGATGAAAGTAACACCAACTCATTTGGCTTTGATTTATATAAAACCAGAGTTTTTTTTGCTTATCAAAGCAAAACATTGATGTGCTTGTTTTCCTTCATTTTACATCTAGTTGAAGTGGCTTATTTCGCTTATTTCTTCTGATTGTTCCCATAACTGTTAGTTTTATGGATCTTGTAATAAATCGTCTGTCAAACTTACTGACGTAAACCAGTTATCCATGGTAACGTTTTTGTTGCTACTATAGATAGTTTCTGTCAAATATTTTCCAAAAAAAATGAGATAATGGATAATGGTTGGTTTTAGTTATTTTTTCTAAATGTTGAATTACGTTAATGATATATTAGTAGCATTATAATAGAACAAGACAATTGTTGTACCATATTTTGTTGTTTTATTTTATGTAAACATTTTAAAGGTACAAAGTTATCGAAACCCAATAGCTGTTCGTCTATAGTAACGTATGATGTTGGCGTATAGCTTGTTTGCATCTATGAACGTATCTCATGTTTCTCTAATTAATGCAAATACACTTTTATCAAATCTTTAAACTCTTGTAGTTTTATCGTCGGAACTCAAACAGTCCAGAAAGAATTTGTATCTTAAACGACACAGTGTAAATTTGTAGATGGATTCCGATAAAATATTATCGAATACATGTCCTACATTTAGATAGTTACTTTTCATCGTACCACAGAAAATCAGCAAACCAAAGAAGTACTGTGTGTTGTATTGTACTGATTTGTGCTGTATTTGTTGATTGGTAGATTGCACTATTTTATCGATAATGTTATTATCGAAAAAGTATAAGAAATAGTTAATTGGAAGAATAATATTTACAACACCTTTGCTTCCTGGTTGAAAATGTATCACATTTCTACTAGATATTCTCTTACACTGCAAAAGAACTTTTATTGACCGTTTGTGGCCATTCTATCAGTTGTAGCTGTAAGATGACGTCTTCTTCTATTTTCTTCTATTCTTTCACTATTTTCACCACTTCTTCGAAACTTTCAGATTCATGTTCTATTGCAATACTGTATACATTTTTTATTTATTTTTGTTTACTATTATTTTATAGATTATCACTACTATAACTATACTCTAAACCATATTTAATTTTTTTTCTTTCTTGGACAATTTTGACATATGTTAACGGAGCTTTCACAGTACATGATGTTGATGCCATATTAGTAAACTAATTAGAAATGTGCATTATAAGTAAAATATAAATAGAATAGCCAAATAATAAAATTCTAGAACATTACATAAATACCAGATATTCGTAATAATAACGATACCACGCTTATCTTACCACTAAACCAATTTAAGAATATAAATTCGAACACCAATGCATGCGCTTAGACAACTAACTAGGTATTGAGAAACTCAGAGCATCAAACTTAATAGATTGGAAGGGGTTAAGAAGCGACAATTGTAAAATTTAGGAATGTCTGATATTCTAGGATTAACGGAGTTATTTTTGCATTACGATATTCGTGCGAAAGTGTCAGAAGTTTATGAACACGTTCAGAAAATCAGTTGAGGACGTACAAAATTGTTAGTAAAAAAGTTCTTGAAATTTCGTTTAAGGATGAATAGGCTAACGCAGACCTTTTGATGTACCAAAAATTAGTAGAATCGATACCAGAAAGACTGAAAACAGATGAAGGTAGTAATAGATTACCAATTAAATATTGATATCAACTTTTTTAATTATTAAAATATATGTTTTCAGTATTATTCGAGTTCTTTTTTGATATAAGTTTTGTTAATCTTTTGTTTTCTCTATTTTTATAAAAAAATTAAATTGAATTTGTTCCTTGTTATTCTAGTTTTTTTTAATAAATTATTATTATATATAAAAATAAACAAAAAATATTTTTCAAAATTCGTTTTTTTCAAAACATTGTTATTTTAACGAAATTTCGATCCATGTATGTACATCTTATATAAAATTCTCCTGTTGTAATTATTTTATTAATTAAAACATGTAGAAATAATATCAACATTAAATAAATTCCGTACATAAATAAATGTAACAAAAAAGGTAACACTAATATAAACAATAAATTTAACTCTTTAAAATGTACGACTAAAATATTAATTCGAATTCAAAAAAAAGTGACAGTATCACTAATTAAACCTATTTATAATATTTATGTTCACAAAATTATAATAATTATTGTATAAATACTGCTTAGGTTTATAATTACCTGTTGGTACACTAACGACAATCAAAGTGCTGGAATTTAATATGATTTTAAAACAGTTTGAAAAACAGTTTAATTGAGAGCGTGATTTCTTTGTAATTGATATTTTATTGCATATTTATTCTAATAGTAACATTAATCCTTTATCAAATAAAACAATAAAGAAGGTATAGAAAGTAGTTTATACTCATATTGAGGTTGACAGGTGAAATAATGCAAAAACAATAAAATGCATGAGTGAAAGTTGTGTAAATTAGGATTAAATTAGTTTTTATTTTTTTATTAGTTGTACTTACAAGGCTTGCTGTATTATCCATTAGATAGTAGTCAATTCTCGAAAAACATATGACAAGAAAGTTGTACAGTTATACTCTAGGTCAAGTTTTAAACGTTGCTCTTGGCAATGCAGACGGTAACCAGATTCTTAGAGAAATCAACGGAAAATTTAATTTATTGTAGCGATGGACTTTCTTTATTTAAAAAATGAAAGAAAACATTTATGTACATGCAACTTTAGATGTATTCTACTAAATTATGTATGCATTTATTGTAATTTTTTCTAATTTCGCTTTAAAGCAAGAATCTTTTTGCGTGCATATATTTCAAATGAATTCAAGTATGTATGTAAGTACATACTTTCATGTTATTAAAATGTGGTTACTTTTAGCTTCGGTGGCTTTTACATTATCATTTATTCGGAATCTTATTTATTGTTTTCAATAACAGCTGCAGCATCTTTTAATTTCAAAATTTGAATTTATATTTTTAAACGAAGTGTTTTTGAGGTACTCCAATATATAATATGACAAATATTATTTATTGTGTTTTTACAAATTTAAAAATTAAAAATAAAGTATGAAATACGTAAACAAACCATACCACGTGACTAAAACGGATCACTCAGTAAAAGTAGATGTTTTTAAACAAAATTTTGTACAAATGGTTTCTGTGTTAAGAATTATAAATAATTAAATTTTCATCGAAACTTCGTACTTTTATAGAGAAAATTTAATAATGAGCTACCGCTCCACGTAAACGAATACATTCTGCTATTCATTCAAGCATTCTTCTAAGATGTTCTTTGATTTCCAATGGAGGCTCATTCCAAGCTAACTTATAAGACATCATGTAGCTGTTTTTGTTAATCGGAGGGTTAGGAGGAAGACAAACCCTTCGTTCTATCATATCCCATTCATATTCTATAGATGATAGACCTGGCGATCGCGCAAGTTAATTAAAACTATTGATATTTTCTTGCAGGAATCGTAACGTAACAGTTGCAACATGAGGACAGGCATTATCTTGCAGAAATGTGATATTATTTAGTCCTTGGACATATGGTAAAGCGAATTGTTCATGAACTTAGTGAGCCTTTAAATGGTCCCAAAGGAATAGGAAATAGGCCATAGAACAATGCGTTCCATATATCTCTGATCTTTCTGGTTTATTTTTCTATGTTCTTGCTTTGTATATTCAATGTTCTTGTCTTGAAAGTTTAGAAGCTCGCGCACATAGTAACGGAAACAAGAGATTGTTCAACCAAAGCCCCGCTCAACCACGCTTTCCTACAATTAATACCCCTCCGTACGTTTTTTTGCACCTAATCATCATAAGCGTTGGCTCCTGCACTCACACATTAAATGTAAGACCCAGAGGGGAAAAACTTTTCTTAGTCGAAGATATGCAGAATGGTACAAACTGCTAATGCATGCATGCCTAGTCGTTCTTTTATCTCACGATGATTTATATGCCTATCGAACTCAAGTATTTTCGTCACAACATTAGTGGTCTCCTTAGTAACGGAGAATCGTACGATGTAGGCAATCATCTTCTAGCACAGCAGCCGGTTTCCTTCAAAAATTTATAAATATTAAAACCGCAGACAAAGATGTAGTGTAAAATTCTTAGGTAAAAGGACATAGTAAGCTGGTTATACTGCCATAATTCGGAAGCAATTAACATAGGGGGAACAAAGAGTTAAAGCATAGGTTTAAAGAAGTCTTAAATTACATTGAAATTGTTACAGCGCCTAACAATCGGTAACGCTATATTGCCCAATTTTTGCAGCACCTTTATATGAGGTATAAAAGACCAAAAGCTAATCTAGAATGAGAGGCATTAAAATTACTTTCCAAGGAAATATTGAAGTAAGGTATCCTTGAAAGTCGCCAGTGCCATAGTTGTAAAATGTTTCGATAGTTCGGAGTTACAAATAAGGTAGATGTATGTAAAAGGTTGTCTATACATACAAAATTGTGCAATACGTTGGTACATAGGCTATAAATACAATATTCTTCCGTTTTCTATTAACATCATCTATATTTCATGGAAACTTGACTTTATTAAGGATGACATTTAAGATGAATATTTAAAGTGGTAGAACCGTAGTCATTTTATATTTTAAGGTTACATCAGTGGTCGAAAGTATCTATAAAAACTTGATGAATGTTTTCCGGTTCATAGATTTCCTATTTGTAGAGAACTCGGGAACTAATACTTTGTATTTCTGTGTATAGATTGCTGTACATAATGAAATACATGTACAGTATATGTTTTTGAATAAATGTGGATATACGAGTACATATATGAAGAAATTTTTGCCAATATTTAAGAGATTTCTGCTTTAATCGAAGCAGAGTGTTTCAATACAAACGATTAAAGCAGTATGAATTTAAAACATAAAATTTATAAGCATGTTTTCTAGTACATATGTGAAAATTTATTTTAACATTAATATATTCGTTTTCGAACGAACATCTTTACAAGCCATGTGTATCTTAAACTTGTATAAAATTCGTTAACACTATTAGAAGCTTTTATAATTATTCAAGCTATTAAAGTCAAATTCTTCTTTATATCTTTAATGTAAGGTTATATGGAAAATAATTTATATAGTTGTCTAACAGTATATTATTGATTAGATTTGTATATTAGAATTAGATTTAGAATCCAAAGTTAACATAAGAGCAGTAATCTAACAGCCTCTGGCCAACTTGTATATACTAGCATATGCACACATACATACGTGTATATCTACCACATTACGTAATATTTCCGCCTAGAAAGGTATTTATGGAAACTAACTGGTTAAGTGCATTGTATTAATTCTTCTGTGATTAGGCTATTTATTTATTATGTAGTTTCTGTTAAAAAGATTAAATAGGATATTATGTTTTCTTTCCAAGCAGTGAATTTATTAAAATTGTAGAAGGTACGCAGAAAGACCAGGAGTTAACGATTATTTTCAGAACATTTGCTTTCTCGGTGAATTTATACAGATTATTATTTGCGTCTGGTATGATATGTAATTTTGATGGATTCTGTGGTTGATTAATTTAATCACTTACGGTTTATATATTGTATAATCCCTTTCCATATTAATTTTCGGAAATTTAGAACGTAGTGCGCGTTTTGGCTTTCGACGGTGTAAATCATGTATGGAATTTGTTTTGTGCGGGCTGTAGTTTTTCAGATGCGACACTGTTTAATTATGTATTGATTATGGCAAATTAGTTGTTGAAATATAGAATACGAGAATTAGTGTGGAAAGGGGTTATAAATATATCAACCTTAAGTGATTCAGTAATTAATGTTAAATTAGCAGACTGTATAAATGTAATGGTTTAATTGCAAATTTATAATTGTATTAATTCATGCAGTTATATTTTTCTACTTCCTTTAACTTTTGATGTTTTTCTATGTAGAATACTTTTTAGATTTGCAATCGTAATATCCGAAGTCCAGATAGATTTTTAGGGAGCTATACAACTTCTTTGCCTTAACGATTGATTTTTTTCTGGTTAAATCGTAGTCTTGTTTTGTCCAATTGTGTTGTTCTGTCATTTTTCGTTACACATTTTCCTTTCCTCGTAACCTTATCTTTACTATCATCATCACTCTACTATTTTCTATATTTTTTTGTAATGTGTGCGTTAAGATATTTTTTCTAGTTTTGTTTTCAATGCAAGCTGTTTTTTTTTGATTCTTGATTCTTGTTTTTTTACAGGAAATATCTCGTCGCAATGATCAAATGTTTGATATAATAAAATCGTTTTCTACTTTATACACCAATAATTTCAATATTACCTGCAAAACTTTTGAGTAGCTTTGTCATACCGCATAAGTGCACATAATACAAAAATAAATACATGTTTTTTGTTCTTCGGGAATACGCAGAAAGCTTTATTCTAGGCTTTTGAGCGGAATTGCTTCTCTGTCATTGCTACTTGAATTCCAGACATTTTCAACAACTCTGAGTATGGTCACTGCAAAAGCTGACAAAATGTCGGCTAAACAAGCAGTTATGACAGAGACGCGGTTCCAGTCGGAAAGCTTAGAAGAAGATATAGACAACGATTGCGAAAGTCTTAAACTAGACATGCAGAAGGTATTTGGTAGTTTAAGTAAGAACGCTGGGTGGATGTATTGGGCCGTTTGGAAAGTAATTTCGTTTTATCTGGCGAACATTGTTTAATTGTATTTTTAAATAGCTTCGTAGCAAATCGTTATTTTCATTATCTACTTTGAAAAGTTACATTTCAAGGTTTTTTCTCTGTGTTCGTTTTTCTTTTTGTTGGAATTTTGAAAAATGGAAATAAAAAGGATTATTTTTTGTATATTTTACTTTTTTATTAACGAAGAGATAAGAACCCAGTCTAAAAAAAAGTTGTGTGAAGTATATAAAGAAGACGTCTTAACAGAACGTCTAGGCTAAAAATAATCTACAATTTCGCTCTGGTAATATAGATGTCAATGATGCACTTCATTCTGGAAGGCCAATTGAAGGCTAACACAAAAGGTATTGGATGAATCAAAACATTGTAATACATTATGAGACAGGCTTTGTTAATGCGGATCCATTCATGGTCACATGAAGCGACTTGGTTTTACATCAAAATTAGATATTTGGGTTTCATATGCTCGCAAAGAAAGAGATTTGCTCCACCGCATTAACGTTTGTTTTTTTTGCTGCTAAATCGTGAAAAAATGATCTATATCTGTAGAAACTTATGATTGAGGATGAGAAATGGATTGTTTACAACAATGTTGGACGCGAGCGATCCTAAAGCAGCAAAGATAAATTAATATTTAAAAAAAAGTTTCGCAATTAACTTGGAAGTGTATTACCAGCAACTGGACAGTGATTCCGCGGAACAGATACAGTCAGAATTTATTAGCAGAATTGATGATTTGTCAGAGCCATGGAATTTGTATGTTACTACACGAATGGATCGTGTTACCACATCTACCATATTCCTCAAGTCTGATACCTTCTGATTACCACTTGTGCTGACCTTTACAGTATTCTTCTGTAAATAGGAATAGATTTTATTTCAATGAGGACTTCGAAAATAACTTGGTTCAATTTCTTGTAAGCAAAGATCAGAAGTTTTATGAGCAGGGAATTATACCAAAGTAAAAACGAATTTGCTTTACGAACAATCCAATATTATACGGCAAAGGAATGGAAAAACATAATAGGTTGTGCAAAATGTCTTTTTTAAAATACTAGAAAATTGCGTATGAGAAACTAAAAGCCAGAAATTATCTTGGGAGAAATCGAGTTGAAACAGAAATGATATAGAAGAATATCTGCAGCAGGCAAAATATTAAATATCATTAAGAAAATATTTTCAGAAGCAAGGAAATCATAATACAAGACCAGAAGTTGTAAGAAAAATAGTACGATCAGTAATTAAATACGCATCATATGCATCTGTAGCAAGAAAAGGAGGTAATAAAAAATTTACAGTAACGGTTCTAATGAAAATGGAAAGGCAAACATTTCAGAAAGATACTTCAAATTCGATTGACAAGTAAAAAGTAAAAAGCAAAAGAAAAGCCTTGAAAGAAGAAGAACACAACACAAACAAGAGGAGAAAAGTAGCAGGATAATCTTAAAGTAACAACTTCTAGTCGTGGCAATCACGTACTAGTAAAAGTAAAGTAATAAGAATGCTTTTACTTTTATACTTTTACAGAAGCAATATTATTAATCAAAAACTATTCAGTCGTCGAGTATGTATTGAAAAGTACAGATTGTACTTACTTATATATCTATATGTAGTATTTACTTGATTTATAGCAAAGAAATAGACGCATTCTCCTTTTTTTACATTAAGTTTGTTATTAAATTTATACTGCAGCAATTTACATAAATAAACGTACTTTTTCTGACTTCACTTGGTAAATAAAAATTCCTGAGAGCGACATTATCATCGATTCATACGGGTAGGTCTTCAATTACGGTATGATTACCATATGTCAACGGCCAGTTTTTCTCGATTGAATATATTACAGCATCCGAAGTAAAAAAAAAAGAGAATTTTAACGGTTAGGCTGTCAATCGATTACGTCATACATGAAGTGTCAATGTACATTTTAAAACAACATATTAGCTTGATAGAAAAACATATTTATCACGCTTAATCTTCGTACAGCATCTCTGTGTAGCAATGGCCATGATTTACGAATGCTTTTCCAGTCTCGGTATTAAACGATTGAATTTAATTTTATGTCCAGTCGTTAGGTTTGAGGATAAATTAAGTTGAATGGTTTTGGTGTTATTGCACTTCGAAACGAAACATAAGCGAATGTGTTTCTCGGTGATTGTTTTGAAATGAAACGCTGTCGAGAAATCTATCGTTCTTAAGTAATAGATGCTCGTATCGCTGCATAATCGTGCATTGCACATACATAAGTAGTATTCTATATAATCGGGACTTTAAATTAAATCGAAGCAATGTACTAGTGAAAAAATAAAAAATAGAATAGAAAAAATTCGTGAATTTGTTTTCATGTTATCCAAGCAACGGTTATGATAAATCCATTTGATGTAGAAGCTCCTTCATTCCGTGTAAGATAAGTCCCTTCTTCACAGTATGTTATTGACTTCATATCAATCAATACAGAATATGTACAAATTCAAAAACGTAGCATTAATTTATATCCTAGATACTAGTAGTATAACGATCTAGTGGCGTTGGTCAAGTGTTATTTATATAGCAGATCAGCTATTCTTATGAAAGTAATTAGTCAAGGAAATAAAGAAAGCCCATGTCATATTAATATTCGTATCCTACTAGATATATATTTCTTTATTGCCCCTTTTTTTATTGCATAGAATAAAATCATGTTTAGTTGAACATTTCGTTCCTTTATCCTGGAAGAAGGCTATTGTACGACCTATTCAGAAGCATTTGAATTCTTTCAATTTCAAGGATTAATGCTCGATAAGTATTCTTCCAGTACTTTCTTTAATTATTGAAGAAGTTATATCTCGACAGCTAAAATACTTTTTGGAACTAAACGAGGTCTTTTCATTATAGACCTGTAACTCGTAGTATTCCACAGAGGTTAATATCGGGACCTCTGCTGTTTTATATATCCATTTCTTTTCATATACAAGTCTTAGACGTTTTAAGAGGCACAAATGTATGCTGATATTCAAGTCTATCTCTCATTTGTCGTTACAGATAATCATATGGCAATTCAGCAAATTAATTAAGACTTATGCAATTTCAGAATTGTCATCTCGACATGCACTTGTATTGAATTCTTTTGAGACTGTGGTTCTGCTTTTGGGTAATAAGAGTTTCTTTGCTCCGAAGAACTACAAAAGACTGAAGTGAGGAACTTAGGAGTTGTTTCAGATACGCAGCTGAGATTTGAAACACAAATATTTAATAATAATTATGTAAAATTAATCGTTCCATATAGACACTGTCTTAAGACTGACAATAAACATACTCTGTGTGACTTGCATTGTCACATTTTTCGTTCTGTCGTGAATTAGTAGAGGGTTTCGATCGGTTTTGAGACCACCGCCACCATCGACGTCGTTACACACTGACATCATATGCTGACGTCACACCGTCCAGCTGAAGTCATATATCGACGTAACAGTGTCCGGCTGACGTCACATCTTGTTTACGTCACAGACGACACAACCTGTCTACGTCAAATAACGCGTTATATACGAGGTACGGTTAAAAGTCCGTTTAAATTTAGTATACTAAGAAAAGGAAAAATTTAAAAACCAAGATGGTGCTACGCCAAAAGAGAATTAATATAAATAAACTTTAATAGTATTACTGACCGAATTTAAGTTAGTATTAAAAAGTTAAGACCAAATAATTTTAGTAGTATTACTGACTGTGTATGTATTTAAATTGATAATTGAGTAATATCGCGAAATAATTTGAACAAAATACTCGTTTGAATATCTTTGGCGGTTAGTAGAGTATTTTTTGTAATTAAAATAAAGGAGAAATCTTTTATAATACATTTTTTGAAACTGTACGTACGTAGTAGATAAACTAATCATAATATTTTTATATAATTTTTACAAATCAAGGAGATATATAATTCACCAGCCTAATCTCATTACTTCTACATCAAAATGCAAAGTGTAATCCAAGTATAAAACTTCACATATGTGTATATAAAGCAATTAAAGAATTAATTCGCCACCGTCCATGTCTAAGTGTTAATTCTATCTTATGCAATCAGAGAGTTCAGAATTCACACTTCAGATTGAGTTTTAAAAATTTGACCCTAACTTGTACAAATTAGCTGAGGTGAGATGATTAAATGTGGAAAATAGACGAACATTACAAATGGTCAGCCTATTTCACAGGATCGTTGTGTACAGGCGGCCTGTGTACTTATACAAAAAAATCGTTGTCTGAACAGTACCAACAGTGTAAATTATTAGTTTATTTTGTTTACATTTACTTGTGTGTTTATTATTTAATTTGTCTTTATGGTCCAACACTTACAGAGTATCAATTTAAGTTATTATCTTTATATCATTTAGTTAGATAGTTTAGTTTCCGAGTATATAGGAAGAACAACTTTGTTTAACTGAGTTGTTATATGTACATCAGTGATTTCCAAAAATTTGATTGTATAGAATTTTTTAAATTTTTTGGAAATAAACTATTATTGTTATATGATTGAAATTTTTTATGCTCTATGGTTAGAAACAATCCTTTCATGTGGTTCCAGCAATATGCGGACACTGCCCATATCGCTAAGGCCCTAATGAGCTTCTTACGAAAACTGTTTGGTGAAAGAATAATTTGTCACAATAATGAGTTTAATTGGCCGTCTTTTTGGCTCGAACTCATAGCTCCTGATTTCTTTTTATAGAGGTATCTAAAGAAGAAAGAGTATGTTGATAAACTTTAAATCTTTGAGCAGTTTAAAGTTTAAACATACGGGCCGAGATTCGAGCAATACGTGTGGCACCTAAAGTCTTGACTTTTCTAATGGGAAATTTTATTGAAAGTGCTCGACTTTGTGAAACAATTAACGACGATATGCAATATTTCCAACAGAGACATAATAATTTACATTATTATAGCTTTATTTAAATTATTAATGAAAACAGTTAATAAATAATGAATTTGTTAACCTTTCTAATTCAACTCTTACTTTTGGCCCACCCTGTATAATAAAATATTAATTATTATAAAAAAGTATTCGTACAAATTAGTAGGTTTAATTTGTTCTACCCTGCAATCTTTAGATTTTGAGTCTATAAACATAAATAATGCAATAACTAGAAATAATATTTTTTATATTAGAAACTAATGCATAAGAGCCTTTAGATAAAATATTTGAACATGTCACCCTTTTGTAGTAAGTGCGTTTTGTCATTATATTACATTATATTTCAAAAGCGCATTAGTGGAGTAAATGTAACCAGAACTATTAATGAGATAACAGTAATAGTGGAATAGTGAGTCTTACCATTCGGTTCTCCATCCACAGGTCGTGGTTGTATATAAAACTGCCACTGAGTTCCAGAGGAAGTTGAGACTGGTCCACTAGTTTATTCAAACGGGAACGCGGAATGAAAAGCACCTGTAACATGTTATGTAATAACGTTATCCATTAAAACTGTTTTACCGGTTAAACATTGTAAAAAAAATGCGTTATCACATGACAGGAAATTATACAGTAGCGATGTGAATAAGCCGATATTATTTTTCTCACTTCGGCTTCATCTCTGTAGTTCGAAATGGAGTTGCTAATTTTATGTGAACAAAAAAAAAGGAAACGGATGCTGATCGCCTAGATTTATATTTGTCCATCGACACTATTATATTGTAATACTATTTGTTAATGAATACATATTGCTGACCGGATTTTTGCGTATCGCAGGAATTCAAATGAAATTTCCGCATTACTGGCGATAGAGGTTATGTTCAACAGTGCGATTATTGATGCTAAATATAAATAACTAAATTCTGCAGACATAATAATGTATAAAAATTATAAATATTTTTTGTAGACTTCTGTATATACGAGTGTACTTATATATACGTTTTTAATTCGTAATCTGTTTTGAATATTAATAAGTGAATATTAATGTACGAGTATTTGCAACCTTTGCTAGAAAAAGTAATTTTTTTTTTATAATGAGCGTATGATTTAGCCTCTTCTTTGACGGCGACGAAGGACAGAAAAGAAGCTTTAGAAGGATAAAAGTGGCACACGTGAACACTTTCCAATATATCGGCGTGTCAAGAGATGAAAAGGGAAGTTAAGGTCGGGAATAGTCTGGGAATACAGTACACTCTTGAATTTTTAATGGTAATATATATCCAAATGATATAACGATATACAGATATATATATAATAAGTATAAGTACTGAATGAGACACACAAAAACAAGTAGTAGACTGTCGAGAGAAAATACTAAGACTTTGAGGAGTTAGCTGAACAAGATAAAATAAAAAATATGATAATCAGAGAAGACCTAAAAACACAACCGATTCCATAATTTATAGAAAAGAAGGGATATAAGATAACTTACAAAAATTGAAAGCAACAAGATATGTCAAAAGAGTGTGGGAGACAAAAAATTCAGATAAATAAAAAGAACTTGGAATAATATTTCAGGAAGAATACTGATCAAGAAAGGTATAAACAGAAACAAGAAGACTATCTGAAGATAGGAAGGTGTGGAAGAAACTCGTAAATACTTAATTTACTTTATTTCACTTTTTGTGAACCACTACTGCTTTCTGCAAGTACTTTGTGGTGCGATTGTTGTACATAGAATTTAGTAATTTCATTTTTGTGTCTATTCTTTAATAAGACGAATGTGGTATATTCTATAACGACAATGTGTGACGTCTATTCACTCTCTCGAATTTTCTACAGATATTTTACTTTTTACCTGTTATTTGATCCACATATCATTTTGGATATATAGTACATATTTAAATTTATTATGTTTGAAGTTTGAAAGTCTAGTCTTTCTTATTGACTTAACATAGTGAACGACTGTAAAATTCTGTGGTTATTAAATGAGATAAGCATGTAAATGTATACAAATCTGTAATTATTGTGAGAAGCATGAGTGCAGACTAATAGTTTATCTGAGTAGGATTTATTGAATCTTGAAACTAGATGTATTCTAAATTATGGCTATAGATAAGAATTATATTCATAGTAAAACAATCAGAAAGGTAATATTAAAACGTTATTTAATTTACTTCTGACTTTGTTATAATCAATTCTAAGTTCGCGTTTTCTGGCAATTGCTATTAGTAAATCTGGTCAATATATTACAAGGTTTCGACTAGTCCTTCCTTTTGATGTGCAATTAAAAATATATATATATATATATATATATATATATATATATATATATATACGAAGGGTACTAGTAAAGTTTTGCAATATGACGCAACAATGAATCGTAGGAAGCTGCTCATTGCTGCATGTTGAGACATATTCATACGTGCATAGTAGCCGCCGCGCCATGTCGATGGGCTGAGTTATTCATTAGCAGTGAGAGTGTAAAGCGCTTGCGATGGCATCGTAGTCACGAAATGAAATAAAGGCAGTTTTACGTTATAATTTCATGCGTGGTTTAAACATAGACTAGTGCTTCGAAGAAATGACTCTTGCACTAGGTGAAGTTTGTGCACATCGCACAACGATTTTCAGGCGGTATAGAGAATTCCAGAGGGTAAATTTAACTGTGCAGAATGCCAAGAGGCCGGAAAGGCCACGAACGTCAGTTACGAAGGAAAACGTTACTAATGTGAGGAAAATGCTTGGCGAGGACAGGCGAGTGACCTACCAGCAGATAGAGGATACTTCAGGCGTAAATGCACCCGCAATTCTTTCGAATCTGCATGATAATTTGCACGCGAAGAAACTTTGTTCTCTCTGGGTGCCGCATCGACTGACTGAAGAGCAGATAACATGACGTGTGACTTGGTGCAGGGAGATGCTAAAAAAAATTAAGAAGGGACAATCTCGGTATGTGAACAACATCGTGAAAGGTGACGAGACTTGGCTGAAAATGATAGCTGTATTTTTCAAATCGAGTGGAATTTTGGAATGCGTCGTTTTGGACACACAGAAGATAATCACAGATAAGTGGTATACTGAACAGTGCCTGCCTAAAGTCATTGGATCTATGAAGAATCTGCGGCCAAAGTCAAGAATGGTTCCTGGTTCCTTCATCACGATAACGCTCCAGCTCACCTCACCATAGCCTGCACCGAATACTTGACCACGCTAGGATTGAAACTTCCCGAGCACCCTCCCTACGGTCCAGATCTTGCTCCCTGTGAGATTGTTCTCGCATGTGAAAATGAAGCTAAAAGGGAAGCGGTTTTCCAGTGATATGGACCTTCTGCGGGCTTGGGACAACGAGTGTGCTGTACTTCCTAGCGAAACTTGGCAGACCTGGTTTAAAGATTGATTTCGGAAGATGGAGAGGTGTATTGAATGTAGAAGAAAAAATTAAATAAACGAAGCTGTATTGCAAAACTTTCCTAGTACCTTTTGTATATATTAAAGGATGTTTCTATTGTTTCGAAGAAATGAAAGCGCGAAGAAAATATGTAACATAAGATAAAAGAAACGTTAATTTGATCAAGTTATAGAGAAATCTGAAAGTATTTCCTTAAACTGTTTGAATTAATTATTATTGCTCTAACGGAAATGATTTAGACGTATTGGATATAGCATTGTAATGGCATAAATTGCATTTCAGTACATGTTTCTCTAAAATTACGTTTCATATAAATTGAGTTGGTAAAGTCATTGTGTTTTATCTACTTTAATAACAAGAAAACAGAAGAGTCAGTAACCTTTTTTTAATATTATGTCGTACCCGAAATGATTTTTAGTATTTTATTACATTCATAATTTTTACTTCAAAATCTTCAGCTACGACATTAAAACGATTTCGGATCTGAAAGTGTAGAACATGCTTTACAATTAACGAAAAAATTCAATATGAAGCATACGATATATAGAGATACAAATACAAGGACTTTAACAAGAAAGAACGTCCAAGTATATTAGTATAGCACAAAATCCTTTAATTAAATATACATTAATTAAAACACAAATTCAAGAGAAGTAAAATAGAACCAGAAAAACAAATGATAGCAGATAAAATATTAGTTAATTGAAACACACCAAACCATCTGTTTCAGCAACAGCAATGTATGTACAATATAGGCAATGTACGAATGCTGAAAATAATAAATACTAAACATAGATTAGAATGTACAAAAAATACCCATTTATATATGTGAAAAATACTCTTTCAAAGCATAGACTGAGTGTCGTCTTAATGACACTTTCAATTTAGCTTTATATGCAGGAAGGGCTCTTAAATTTTACGACATGCGGCAAATGGTTGTATTTGTGTTCCTACGTTTATTGGATTCACGTTGGCAATATACAGAGTATTAAAGGCCTGGCGTAAATTGTAGCTTATTTTAATGTTGTGAGAATTTAGGTCAGCGTTCTTTTGAAACACGTTAATATTTTCATGAATATGACATAAGAATATAAACATTAGATATTAGTAATACATCTATGTGTTTAAAAAATGGTCCACAAGATTCAGTATAATAAGCATAAACATACATGACTGCCCCTTTGTGAGGAAAAAACACGTTCTGGACAGAATGCGATATAATTAAAACATGATCTCGAATGCTGTGAACAAGGTAAATTTTGGTAGGATTTTCTTTGATAATTGCATGTAATGGTTACGCCTAAGTAATGTATCCCAAAAAAATAATTCCAATGAACGACTCAAATAAAATTTGCGAAACTAGGATGGAATATTTTTTGAATGACTGAATGAAACTTTTCGTATTTGAAACGACCCTAAGTGACATTAAACGAGTACTTTCGAATACTTACGAATTCCAAGTGAACAAAATTTTTCCAAGATGATTTCAATCGGCTGTAGGACCGAAGGCATTAGAAAGTAATGCACAATACATTGGTAACTAATATTTTAAACAAATATGTGCGAAGTTTACATCTGTTTTATTTACCAAATAAATAAAAATTTTCCCTAACCTAATATTTTTAGTCATACAGAAATGCGAGTATTTTTAGCAGTGCCACAAAAAGTGCATTTGTATAATACGTATTTTAAAGAAATTGCAAAACGTTCTTAAAATGTCGAGTTAATATTATTGGTATTTTATTTCTACGATTTTTTAAAATTATATATATCTTATAACATACATGAAATTTTTCACAAAACAAACGAAAGAATGTAACTGTTAAATATGCTAATAACGTTATAACTGGAAACATTTAATTAATATATGAAGCCAATTAGTCATTTAATTGATAAGCTCCAATGTGCACCTAAGGGAATTTTTACATGTGCTGGGATGAAGAGTGTAACAGTGTAAGATTAATTGGCATGCGTCTTTCATATTAGTTGTTAATTTTAAGCATAGAATGTAATCATATTCGAAAATTTCTTATTGCCTAATCCTATCTCATTCAAAATACACGCAATTTCTTGTTAAATTGTATACTACATTCTTTAATGATTTACGAAAGGAATGTAAAAGTTAATACTATGATCGTAATATTTGTTGTAAACATTTGTAATAGCAGTATTTGAATGAATGCTAACTTAATGCTACACTAATTTTCACTTATAAATGTTTATATTTACTCAGGAATGCTTTTTAATATTGGAGGAGCTGTATACAATACGTCTTTAAAAAATTAAAAACCTGTTCCGGAAGGAGACTTACAACACAACATCAACATATGGAATAAAGTGCTAGAAATAGATTGTATAAAATTAAGTAAAAACAAGAGGAAAAGATGCAGAAATATAAATAGATATTGGTGGTACAAACATACAACAGGTGAACACTTTTCTATTTAGGAACAATATTAGATAAAGAAGGTAACGAAGAAGCAGAAATAAGTAAGAGAGTTGAGAAAGTAATAAATTTATATTATGCAATGAACAGCAAATTTATAAGTAAAAAGAAGTATCTCAGAAAACAAAACTTGAAGTATTTAAATTATATTCAGACTCATATAACATTGGGTTGTGAAACGTGGTTATTGGATGCAAAATTAAAAATTAAGGCGTAGTTTGATGAAATGAAGTAATTGGGACGACTTCTAGGAGCGACAAAAAGAGAAAATATGAAATTTATCGTACGTAAAGAACTGGAAAGGTGTGGACATTTAATGAAAATGGACATATCGAAATTATTAAGAAGAATATAGGAAGTAATAGTACAGAAAAATAGAAAACGCAGAAGGTCTAGACAAACATAGGATAACGCAGTAGCAAGAATACTACAGAGAAAGAATAAAGGATAAAAACAAAATAACTGAGAAGAAAGAAAATTTGTTCATAGTTAAAGTATAAAAGAAGCAGTTCTATAAAACTGTATGGTAGAAGGTACTATTGATAATATACAATATATATAAGAATTAGTTCCGTAGACTACAGATATAAGTCTGATATAATTGTCACAAATAATAATTGTTTAATACTAAATAACTGACTGGAGATAAACACGTTTGACTAATTAGTTCTCTTGGCTATATTTAATGTTTGCCATTTGGAATTCTTATATAGTGTGAATATTATATTCCAGCTCGAAGTTGTTTTTGAATAAGTACGAAATGAAACACAATTTTTGTCAGTCTCAAATTAATATTTATTGAAAGTGTGGGTAATTAAAATAAAAAATTTAAAAGCGCAAAAACACATGATGTTTTGGAACTGCAAATTAGGGAGTATTGTTTATGGTAGTGAAATGATCAGTGAAAAAGCAATAAGAAATTGGTTTACCAAATTTCACTCTAAAGATATGACACTTGAGGATATCTCAAGATCAAACCAAGCATTTGATTTCAATTTAGGTCAGTTAAAAATGCAGATGGAACAAACCCTCATCAAACAAAGAGAGAGTGAAGCGAAAAATTGAGTGCTCGTCAACTAACTGTGTTGACATCTTCAAAAGCTTGGGAAAGTGAGTAAACTCAGAGTTTTGGTATTACACAATCATAATGAAACAAACAAGACAAACACAATATCGTTCAATGTGTCTTCTCGAAAAGCACACACATCAATCTTTTTTATAAAGTATTGTTGCTGAGGACAAAATTGGATAATGTACGAGCATGTCTTCTTCCGAAAAAAGAGTGGTTAGTTACACAGAATCTTTTCCAAAAGGTAATATTAATGTCAGGAAAGCCTTACTGTGTGTTTGGCGGTTGTGTTGTTGTTCGATATGAATTAATGGCACGTAATGAAGCTGTAATAACGGAGGTTTATGTTCGGCAATTGCAGAAAAACTCATTGTAAAGTGTCTGACATTTGTTAATCGACAAGTTATCCTCCATGATAATGCTGGATCGCATATGACTAAGAATCTGCAGGATATAATATTAGAATTAGGTTGGTCTGTTTTACCATGTCCAACATACTTGCCAGACTTTGTTCCAACATCCATCTATTCCAGTCGTTGCAAAATAAAAAAGCAATTGCAAATACTGATCAGGATCGTAACGAAATCCAGGACATTATACGAGGAGGGGATTGCCTCAAAAATGACAACCAATAATTCAGTCATCGTGATTATATAGTAGATTTCAAAATAAATTTATGGTTGAAATAGTGAAATATTCATGCAGGTCGAAATTGGCAGTTATTTATGCATCAACTTTGATTTTATAGAGGACGTATACAGACATTACACAATAAATTAATAACAGAGATACATTTTCCAAAAATATGTTAAAGTTTTTGGACTGGTGTTAGACAATTGTACTTGACGACTAATTATCATAATATTTAATGAAATATAGGTTTCGTTAATATACACTAGAGTTATATTTCTGGTGATTCATACGCATCCCCATAAGTCGATTCTTACATGATTTTTTTTACAATTTTCCACACATGAAAATCCCTATTAATGTAAGTAATTGCAAAACACACACTTGAAGTTAATAGGTCTAGGACAATTCAATATTCTGTAGAGGGAATCTATGGAAAAAAAATTCCCAGAATTTTCCAAAACAGAATCTGTATTCTAGAGCAAGGGAATATAATTTTTTGTCGTCAAAATCTGCACTGCATTTCCTGGTTCATTATAGATTTTATAAGTATTATTATATGAAATTATGAATATGTCAAATGAATTATATAAAATTAGAAATTCATGAGGTTGAACCTAGAACGAGGAAGTAATGCATAATCGATTAAGCTGCATATATTAATCTAGTATTAATTAAACATTTATAAATATGTAGTTAGGTAATAAATTCTTATTTATAGATAAATTAGATTCATGTGCGATTCGAAGTTGAGATTTTTTATTTCAAATTATATTCACTTCATCATTTCTTGCTTAAACGTTCTATCTTATTAATTAATTATAAATGAGTGACCATTACTTATAATTTGAAAAGGCTTCTATTTTTATATAATTGATTTATTTTGTGTTACGCGTTAGAATTTTGATCTGTTCTCGAAGACTGTGTTTACGTACCTGGCCATCCTTTGGTGTATTTGTGCAATTTTCTACTCTTTGTTTGTCTAGAAAGTTCTCCGGGCGAAGTACGATGAAGTGAGCCAACTCATCTGCATTTAAGGTCATGGTAATTTGTTTGATACAAGATCTTGCTATCTTCCACGGTCCTTTCCTTGCATCCAGAATAATGGTAAGCCCTTGGCGTTTGGTATCTTCGCTAAAAAGTAAATAACAAGTTCAATTTTTGTTTTTTATCTAGCCATGCACATAAAACGATTTATTAATACTAATAGCTTCTATAATATTTACGGCGAAGTAATATAACTTGTAGTAATGTCTTCTTATTCTTTATCGTATATTGTGTTATGGTCTTAACAATATATTTGTATATATGTATATATATATATATATATACATATATATATGTATGTATGTATAATTAATTATGCATTTTTTGTAATTGTTTTATTTAAAGTTCAGTATTGTTGAAGTTGAATTTATGTACAGCCTGTTCTGATAAAGTTGTTGCCTTTACTTTGTTTCTATTCAAACTGTATTTATATTCACTAATTCTTTTTCGTAGATATTGTTTTCTTTGCCCCACGTATGTACTTTTACAACATTGGCATTTTATTTCCATATATTTAACATATTTCTTTATATGTTTGATGTTTACTATTGTTGAAAAAGGATTTGTTTGTATTTTTCGGTTTATTGTCTATTTTAATGTTGCATTTTCAAACGAATTTGTTTAAATTTTCTGATAGATGTGGTACGTATGGTAAAGTTATCGATTTTGGTTAAATATTGAACATGTTTTTGGAGTAAATTCATAATCATAGATGTAGTACTGGACATTTCCAAGTTTTAAGACAACCAACCAAGAACACATTATTAGGTCAGTTATTGTTAACGTTGTTAATAAGACTGTTTAGAGTCGGTAAAACTGATTAGTCAAATTTCATAGTGTAAGGTAAAGAATGCTAACCTAAATAATATTTATGTGCATTTTGCACAATTTGTAATTTCATACATGGCAAATTATTGCCATGTATGTACTGCAATGGTTGCGGGAAAATTGCACAGAACGAAGCTGGAAATTTTATCCACACCTCTTATAAAACAATCTTTAGACTCCCTCATGCATGCAAAAACTTTTTCTTCGACGATAAAATGTGCCTGCGCCGTAAATGGAGTAACGATCCGCAAATTCAAATAGTGTATTTATCGTCTTCTTATTTTCATCTACAGGTATTTTTTCGTTTTATTGCTTCTTTTGTATTATCTGTCCACCATGCCATTTTCTTAATG
This sequence comes from Dermolepida albohirtum, assembly GCA_031893035.1. Lineage (NCBI taxonomy): Eukaryota > Metazoa > Arthropoda > Insecta > Coleoptera > Scarabaeidae > Dermolepida > Dermolepida albohirtum. Next base: position 155,884 of record JAVIWB010001733.1, read on the forward strand.
ATTTTATATGATATTTTTACAAAAGCACGAAATATATATGATGATATAACAAAACTCAATTATTTAAACATTTGCAAGAAGCCTACTAAAAATTTTGAAAAGCAAAGTAGAAATGGACGAACAATTAGTTACTAATTCTAAAATAATAGATTGTAAAGACAACAACAAAAGAAAAATTAGGAAGGATTTATTCAAAACCGCGATGGATCATTTACTGTAGAATCAAATGTTTACGATTTCGTTTTGAATGATTTTTTTGTTTAATACTGAGGGTAACATGTAGATTGTTAAAGACACAAATATCTAAAACACACTGACCTACCATTATGCTGTTTTAATAGTAAAGTTCGAGATGAAATTAAGACGAATGCAGTTATAAAGGTACAATTGTTTTTATTGCATTGAAAGGTATGTGATTGTGGTACGAAGGTAGTCTGGAAAGCTTCCAGTTTAACACAGAAACAAATACTTGTTTTAACAAATTCAGTTTTGTTTTCGACATAGTTTCCTTGTAAGTTTACACACTTTTTTAGAATGTAGTTGGCTACGTATTCTGCAAAATAGGCGCTTATGAATGTGATGGCTTTGTCGTGGTCGAAAATTTCTGTCTTTCCAGCAAAACTTTGAGCCTAGGAAACTGAAAAAGCTTCTGAGGACTAGATCTAGTGAACATTGTGAGTGGTTAATCAGTTCCAACTCCAATTAGTGAATTATGGCATGGCGACCATTCAAGTGTAAGAAGATGGTTGTTTTGGTGGAACAAAACTTTTTTTACAGTCAATTAACACAGTTACTCGACTATTCCAAAAAACAGCCACTTGCACTTTCTCTGCCTTCCGATAAAGTCTTAAGCCCCTTCGCAGTCGACAGTTTCAACTGTATCTTATTTCAGGAGTGTAGTGGTGTATGCAAGTTTCATATAACTTATTATAAGACAAAAAATGTTCATTTGGATGCGTCCTAAGTAAGCAAACCTGATATCCAACGTTTTATCGAGATACTCACAGCCTTCACTATTTCTCTAGTCATGATTTGACAGTCGTTTAGATCCCCTTTGGTAATTTTTTTTGATATTGTTGGTAGTTGTTTACAATTTCTAATCTTCTCAAATGTTCCTCATCAACCAAGCTGGAACCATTGCGCTTTAATTGAGTTCCATAAAATTTTAGTACCCAAATGATGGTGTAGAGTTCCTATAAAGTGTCTATCTTGGCTTTAATTTACGTAAGCTTTCAAATACAAGATTTCAATGATATTTGTTTTTTTCCTTTTTTACAGGGGCACTAATATCGACTGTTCCAAATGACTGTTACAGAAAAACTGAGTGTCCAACATGACTAATTTTCAGAAATATCTTTTAACACATTTGCATTATATTACCAGAATATTTTTAACAAGAAGCGCTATCTTCATGTTGAGATTTGAAACGTTTCAGACCAACTTCGTGCATATAAATTTGTACATATGTACATTTCCATGTGAAGGCTTAGAATGCTACGTTCATTTAAACACTTTCAAATAGTACAAGGTACTGTAGGCAACTATCTAAAAAATCGCTTTAATTTACATTTAATTTTTAAGTCTTTTTAAACTAAGACGCTTAATTAAGTATTTTTTCTAAAAAAATTACACGTGCTCTTTAAACGCTGGGTGCTAGATCTGGTATAAATGAATAAAAGTTAATGTTATAGAAATAATGTTTTTTTTCCTTATCAACATTATACATAAGTCAGAGAATTGTGTTTCAATCTTTAACAATGATGAAATAACGGATATTTTAAAACGAAAAATACATATATATATATATATATATATATATATATATATATATATAAACGTTACAGGTATGTACAAGTAAAAGCTAAAAGTGCAGACATGAACTTATAGAATTAAAGTGAAGGCTAGTCAGTGAGATTAACAGCTCAATGTAATTGCATTTCCAAAACGATAAAAATTCTCCTTGACATTTATTTCAAGAAAAAAACTTCAATTATAAAATCATCGTGTCTTTGGGTCGTTTACTTTAACTTATAGTAACTTATTTATTACACCTTTCTTCGACAAACTCACATTCTAAAATACTATAGGAGGATATATAGGATCATCATATTCCATTGAGAATATACAGATTGAAAGTAACGCCCTGGGGATGTATGACACTGTTGTAAGGCGAGAGACAATAGAGAGTTTATAGTTGTAAGAATAACTAAATTCATTCTGGTTTTTTAAAGGATTGTGTGTTATCTAATACATTAGGTATAGCCACAATATACATATTTGTATCGAAAAATAAATCCTCTTTGTGACATATTGAAAGTTCTATCGTTTCGTCGATGCACCGAAGTAAAAAGCAAGGTGACATGAATTGTCGGTAATTGTATATCAATATAAGCGTATTCTTTTTTGTATTAAAAATGCATTATTAATTATATTACATTTTTATATTATACTATATGCCAGAAGCAAAATTATTTAGTAAATAATTTTTTTGAACATTCTATTATTTTCAGTTTGATTCAATTCAATGCTATTTAAAAAAATAATATTTTGTCTGACAATTAAATGTATTCGTACTCTTAAATTTAGAATTTTATGATCATTGATGAAGGTTGATATATAGCCCCTTGACATATTTTTAAATTCAAAATTTCCGACGATTAAATTTACAGTAGAAACAGAAAACAATGGCAAGTTGCCTTTTTTGGATACCTTAGTTATTAGGAATAATCTTAAAAATAGAAATTGATATTTCCGAAAAGAAACCAATGTCAATAGATTCATCACGGCGGACTAGTAAAACGATCGATAGAAACCCGGTATAAAGAACATATCGCGCATATAAAATTCAACCGGCCAGAAAAATCGGGTTTAGCAAAACATGTGTTGGATTGTAATCATAGTGCTAACGTCGATTGCTTGCATTTAATTAAGAACGTGTGTAATTATCGCAAATTAGATACGCATGAAAGTATGTACATTTTGAAGAGTAAAGACCATGTGTTAAACATCGATGTGGATCCCAACCATTCGTCTCTATTCGGTCTGCTAAATGACAGAAAAGAGACAGTGCAATAAATCACATGTAGATATTTATCTGTTATGTTCGTGTTCCCTTTTTTTAATGTCATTCATCCTAATTTAAGTAAAACAATTTCTAAAAATCATGTGAAACTAAAATACAGTGTACATTTTGGTTCTCAACGGTACGGATCGCGTACGGAGTTTGTTTTCGTACGAGTATTTTTCGCCGTAGTTTTCCAGGTGCGACACTGTTTAATTATCTGCTGATGTTAGCAACTTAGTTGTCAAAATACGTACACAGGATACGAAAATTAATGTGGCAAAGGGTTATATATCAACCTTCAGTGATCAAGTTAATCAATCACAGGCTCCATCAAAATTACCTTAGAATTTTATAAGTACGTAAATTATTGTTAAGTTTTAGAGTTTCAAATTATTTAATTTTTTACCATTACGGAATCTTTTCTATTTTTGTTCAATAAGAAATTATAATTGTTAAATTTTACAGCGAAGCTTATTTCTTTTTTTATTATTCATTTCTTATTGACTTATTTTTATGAATATATGATTAACTTTAATACTAGAACATTTATCAGAGAAATTATCTGATCAAAGGTAACAGTAATTATGCAAAGAATAAAAAATCTCTAGTATCGACTTTGCGGCAAATTATGATTTTTCCGTTTCTCAACGCTATTATATCCTATTTCTTTAAATATACATATATTTTACAGCATAATTAATGAATGCCATTATCTCTGTGAACAGCATAAATTACATAATTCTTCAATTAGGACAAACTTGTAATTAAAATTTTATATCTCTGTCCTCACGAGAACTCAAGGTGTAGCATATCGTAACCCCGTCTTATTTCAACTCGAGATGTAGCATAACGTAATTCTGCCTTTTTACAACTGGAGGTGTAGCATAACGTAGCTCCGTCTTGTTACAATCGACCAGCTACTACTATGACATGAAGAGGCATCGCGTAATCACAAAATGTGTGTGAATTTTAATTTAAAGTTCATAAATATATTACTACGTGTTTGTTAGAATGACTTTTTGGCGACATCAAAAACAAACATTGAAATAATTTAAACACACTTTTAATAGTTGTTTCATAATTAAATATGTAAATATAACTGTTAATAATTTTCTAACACTAATTACAAATATTTGTAATCAACATTCATTACTAGAATCGATCATCATGTATTAATGCCAGAATGCATTCTATGTGTATGAATGTTTCTATTTTGGAATAGGCATTTTATCGAAGGTCTCGTGTGTTTTCTAGTGCATACGTGCATATATTGCATATACGTATAGTTCTCATAATACGGAGCTTTTGGACATATCCGTGATCAAAGTTAATAGAAACTTTAATCCAATAATGCTACGTTTTTATCACGTTGAGATCGTATTGTTTACAGTGATTTAATAATTCGATAATTTGTATATATTCAGCCGCGAAAGTTTTTGTAAACATTACGTGTTGGGCACTTAATTGTTTCTTTCATAACTTTTAGACGTTTGGGAATTGATTTAACTAAATTTCCTTTAAATTGGCGAAGACATTTTGCAGTTCTACAAATAATATTTCCTTGAATGATTTCTGATTTGTTATGCTGTAATTTCAAATTTGATTAATTGTGCACTTAATTCAATATTTGTTGGTTTTAAGAATTATTGCATGGACTATGAATATATATTTACAGTATAAATAGTACAAATACCGCCTACGTAATGATTTGCAACTATGTAAATCTCTAATAGAGATCTGCTTAAGCCGCCTAAATGTGTATACATATATTGCTTATTTGCAAATAAATGGTTTCGCCCCGATAGGATATTCTGAACGTGCTAGCATGAACTTTATACTCAAGCCTCCAGCCATATAGAATGGGTTTTTCTAGGACTAAGTCTTATAAAACCGTCACAATCTACGTAATGCGTAGGTATTTACTGCTAACAAATACGTTTAACGAGGATCTGTTTCCGATTAATCCCAGACATTGGATCCTCGCATAATCCACTTTAATAGACGTTGAGGAACGATTAGGTAGGGTAAAGCAACAAAAAAGATCAATCTTAGATAGTCAACTCACGATCCCTTAAATCGTTCTTTTAAAGAGAAAAGTTCGATTATTCATCTCGTATTGATGTTCTAACTGCAGAGCTCATGTTATAATTGGAGCTGTCTGCCATCCTTTATTGTGTTTATATACTACGAGGCAAGAAGAGGAAGACGATATTCGCGATCTGTAGTCACGTGATCGCGCTAGCGACAAATTTGACTGAACAACAACGATGAGTATTACATATTCGCATCAGTAAAATACGTATGGGCGGACACACGTACGGTAAAGTGGCAAACTATGGCTGTTTAATTGAATATATCGTTAAAATTTTGGATATGCACAATACAATAAATCAATAAAATAAGCGTAAGAAAATCTGCACATCCAAATCCATAACAACTTTCTTTCCACTCTTCGGCTAACATTTGCCTCAGCGTTATACAAAAATTTAGATGGCAGTGCAAGAAGCTTGTGGAAGCGCATATTTTTACTTATAAATTTATGCGACCGTACGGTTATTTTACGCTGCCGTACGATTTATTTCTTCCATTAAATAGATAATTATTTATTTATTGTAAATTACGTCGTAGATTGTCGCTAAAGGAATAATCAAAAAGGTAAAAGAAAACCTTTACCATGTTTATACTTGTATGTTAGGTATGTACAACTAAGTTATCATCTTCAGCAAAAAATAAACAAGATGATGAATATGAGTTCGCAGTAAAGGCACAAAAAAACACGTAGCATTGTATAAACATTGAGTAGAATGTTTCGTAGTTCTTCTGTGCAGCTTTACTGCGAACTTATGTTCAACACTGAATTCATTTTCTACTGAAAATGACAACTTAGATGTCTTTAAGTACGTAGGATACATATTTGAATGTCGTAAAGGTTTTTATGCCTTTTTGGTTACCCATTTAGACACAATCTTCAACGTAACTTGCAAAAAATAATTATTTTTCTATTCGATAGAAAAAATAACTCTACGACTGCATAGTATTTATAATTTTTTGACAAATATCTAGCAGTTTTTCGCGTTTTTTTTTCTGTGTAGTTTTGTTGCGCATTCGTGTTCAACACTGTGTCTATTTTCTTCTGAAGACAATAACTTATATGTAGAAATTTTATTTACCCACAATAGTTAACAATATACCTTTGTGAAGCATCTTTGCCTCACTGACACAGTGCACAATAGTCTATGATCGGTTCATATCGATGTGTACGCGGAGGATAGTTTAACTTTACTCACTGCTACAATGGATATGTGACATGTCTCTAAGGATATCGTATTATTAACATGGTGCTACTTAAGTAATTGGATAGAAAGAAGAAAATGAGCGCATAGAAAAGTTGGAAATTAAATGATTAAAACATTAAATCAGCTTAGTATTTTATGTACTCTAATCGGACAGTAAATTCATGCTTGATAAATGTGTTTAATAGAAGTTTTCGTCAAACGAGACTTTCAGAACTGAAAACAATATAAATGTTTATCTTTACAATACAATCGCTGTTAATATTCCATAGCATGGAATGTGAATTATTCTCGGACGATAACATAATTGTCAGCTCTACAATGGACTGGTGTCATCATAAATAACACCAACACTCCTACTAATACTTTGCAATAACAGGAATGTTTCGTCTTTTCTAATTTCAATAAATGTATTTTAATGGATGAATTGAGACCCGTTGAGGGGTATAACAGACGGCGTCAATAACACCTCGAATTCAAAATGCCTAAAGAATTTTTTCACGAGTGGGTTGAACGTGCTTGGTACGAATGACCTGTAATTGCATCGGTAAATCTCTTTCTTACAGTGGGAGGAACATTTATGCGGTAAATAAAAAATTAACATTGAAATGTCACCTTTATGTACAAATGCACATTCGCCAATGATTGTATAATGCGGTCGTGACGTAAAGGAAATATCAGAACGTGCTTTTATTTGCGTATATTGTATGTTTGAGAGACACGAAAAGTGATACGGGAAGGTGGAAGTATATGTAATGCAATTAGTTACGTAAGGTGTTACCTGTGCACGTGGAACAATCTGTTATTGATAGATTCAATGTTTCTGGTTAATTAATTAGTAAGTGTAGCAATTGGTTATGTACAAGACAAGCTTCGTAAATTGCGTAAACGACATCTTTTGAGTGCTGTTTTGAATTAGTAGTAAACTTATTTGTAGTCTTGCTCTGGCGCTAAAATAATAGGCAAATAATGAATTAGTACATAACGGGAAGGTCATAACAGAAATGATTCTGCATTGTTCTAAATTACATAACTTACATATATATGTATATATAGCAAATATGTAAAGGTTTTTCCGCAAAAGCCTTCTATAATTAAACTGTTTGTATGTAAAAGATGTATACTAGTGTTGTCGAAGTAATTTAAGCAGTGTTAATTCTATGTACATACAAATATTGAGCATATATAGGGTAGTTTTTAGGAGCTTGAGAACTTAAAATGATAATACAAGACAGAAATATTGTTGGAATAGAATTTTTTTTATTATAATCTGGTAGATAATTTCATAGCATTTATTTTTTAAATATAATTTCCGACATATGTTTGCCGCGGCTACGAGTTACATTGTCAATTCGATCAGTCCAATTTTTGACTACTTTTTTCAATAAACTTGGCCGTATGGCGTCAATGGTGGCTTGAATATTGGCTTACAATTCTTCAAGAGTTGCTGGTTTGTCGGCATAAACCAATGACTTAATATAGCACAAGCGTTAAATCGCACAAACGAGGGGCTAGTAAACAGGACCACTTCTGGAAATAAAGTTGTCACCAAATTTGTTTTGCAAAATTCGATTGTTAAGCGCGGTGTATGGCAAATTCCGCCATCTTGTTGGAACAAAATGTCGTCGATGTTTAGCTGATTAATTTTTGGAAACAAAAATTCAGTCAGCATGGCTCACTAGCGCTCGCCATTCACCGTAACGTCAGCTCCTGCCTCATTTCGAAAGAAATTAGGATAGATGATGCTGCCTGCGTGTAAACCGCACCAAATAGTCAATTTTAATGGATGTAATGGCGATTCGTTAACGGCTTGAGGACTGTCGTCGTTCTAAATACGGCAATTTTGCTTATTAACGTAGCCATTTAGCCAGAAATGAACTTCATCACTAAACACAATTCTTTGATAAAACTGCTCATCTTCGGCCAGTTTCATCAAATGAGCCCAATCAGCAAAAATGCGATGCAAGCGATTGTCGTTTGGCTTCAATTCTTGCACGAGCTGTATTTTATAGGCACGTAAGCCAGGATCCTTATGTACAATGTTCCACGTAGTCGAAGGACAAAGGCCAACAAGTTGAGAACGACGATGAATCGACATTTCGGCGTCTTCTTCAATACAGCAGCAATATTCTCTTCGGTACGCACATTTCTTTGTCTTGTTGACGGTTTTGAAACGAGAAGAGTAAAATTAGTACGAAAACGGTGAATAACAGCACGAATTGCTTGCTCACTAGGCCGATTAAGTTGACCGTAAAATGGACGAAGTGCCCTATGAACTTCGAGAACAGAATTATTTTTTTCAAAGTAAATTTCCACAATTTGGAAGCGTCGTTCTAGCGTTAAACGATTCATGATGACTTGCCAAACCTTACTGAATAGAAATGTTAACACGGTTTGACATTATCAGCTATCAAACCATAGTTGTCGATATCGATATTTCTCATGCAGCTTAAAAACACCCAATATATTGCAGAACTATGAAAACTACTTGTAAATATTCTCAACCAAAATTGAAATATTGGACAGTTATGTTTTAAATTATGTTTTTTTTTGCAGAACGTGTTTTCAATTTGTAAGAATTAATATGTGTATTTAAGTATTACTTGATTTGTTGCGAGTATAACTTTAGTAAGCACAATGAGAATTGAAAATAGTTTATGTTTAAGATAATCACAGAATTAAGGCATGTAACAATAATGACTGATTTCTGGTAGCCGATACATATTGTGTGACTAAAAACGAATTACTCTGTAAAACATACTGTTGAACCGAATTTGTGCACAACTTGTGTATAACAATCAAATTTTTTCAATGAAAATTTAAACTTTCATTATTCTCTTCCTTTAATCGTTTTCTTATTTATTGCTCCACGTAAATAAATACATTCTGTTATTTGTCCGTTCATGCTTCTGCTAAAATGTTTTGTAGAATCCTATGGAAGCGCATTCCAAAAACTTGTTGGGCATCGTGTAGCTATTGCAACTTCATTGGAGGGTTAGAAAGGTTCGACTTATCATATTTCAGATATGTTCCATGGGCGATAGATATTCTGGGTCGCATCCGAAAAAGTTATAGTTCCACCCTGTATGCCAATCTGCTCGATCATTATACGTAAGGGCACGATGTCGATTAGAGGGAAGCAGTATAGAAATTAAAATATAATTTTTGCCGGATGATAGTTCAGTAGAAAAATCACTGACTAACCACACCGGGGCCTCGGGTATCAGTCCGATGGTCTGTTGTCCGGGAAAATTTATCGTGTTGTTTAAGTAAATGCTGACAAAGATCTTGAGTTGCATCAAGAGCACGGGGTAATAATAAATCATGGTCTGCCAAAGTGCTCTTATAATTGACGTTAAGCTATTGAGGAAAGGGAAGGCATATATTACTTTTATTAGTATTAGTCCTGAGTGGTAGAAAAAATTGTTATTCTATAGCTTGTCTCCTATTCCGTGAGGCTTAATGTTATGCCTACAAAGTTCTGGAGCTACTAGGCTTACTACATATTCTAGTGCTAAGCTGAATAATGTCACGTTCCAACAAGACGGTGCTGGATTCCATGCTGCAGCTGCTGCATTTCATTTCTTGCAAAAGGTTAACACCAGTATTCTCAATTGATCTACTCGATCATCTAATCTATGGCCCATAGAACATGTTTGGGATAAGTAACCCTTCTAACCCTCTAATGAACTTACAATAGTTATGATGCCTTATAAATTGTTTTGAGCAAGATTCCATAGGAATTTATAGAATACATTAATAGAAGCATGCCCGAGGGAATAGCATAATATGTACATAATATGTAGTTTTGCTGGTTGCTTCGGTTTTTTCTTACTTCGTATATAAAATACTTTCGAATTTCTGTGATATTTTTGGAAACGTTTAACAGATAGTAAATCTTGTAAAATTATCACGATGATGAATATATGCTTTTATTGTTATTACTATTATTGTACTCTTCTATAAGTTATTATTGCTGATGTTATTATTAGTACATTGTTTTTACTTTCTGGCATAATTCCATAGATGACTCTTATGGAATAATACCAAATTTCAGTTGTACATGCTTCTTTTCCATTAAGTAAATGAATAGATTTCATATTGATTACGCTAGCAATACCGATGTTGGCGTTTTATTTATGTAGACTTGTAATGGTAAATACAATTAATTTTACATAAAAAAACAATTTATTTACATGTAGCGAAATATAAGAACGGAATATAATTTCAATCTCAAAATATGATACATATATTAAATATGTCTATGATTTTTGAATAATTGCCGGTTATACCTTAAACTTAAAATACGTGGGTGAATTACTAACTGGCGAGCCTGAAATCTGCTTTTCAATCTATCGATTCTTCAAAATGTAACCATTAAAATTTGCGTTCATTTTGAATATAATGATGCTGGTTATTTGAATAGAAAGTAAACTATAACAAGAAAGTAGTAAGTAAGAAATGGGTTGTTTTGAAAAATTGAAAAGTGGTGTATTAGTCAGTGATTAAGTTCTTACTTTCGAAGAATATAACAAACGATAAAATCAAACCTAAGATGGAGCCCAGTTGAGAACTAACCTTCGTCGTTTGCAATGATGGAAATCTGAATTTAGGCGTGGCTAACTTAATGAAAAAGGCAATACATAGATACCCTAAATATGTTTATTTCCCAGAAATTATTAAAAAAGTACGTGATATTGAGACAGATGATCGTCGGGATAAACTTACACGAAGTATCAGAGATGCTACACATTTTATATGAGCTAACGGTTTCAATTTTTCATGATGAATTGAGTATGAAAAATTATGAATAAAATGCGTTCGTTGATTGTGGACCACAAACGTGACCGACAACATATTTCAGAACGTATGATCCGAAAGATTTTTGCAGCCGTGTAATTATGATTGATGAAGCCCGAATACGCCATTATACAATCTAAATGAAGCGACGATCGAGGTTAAGACCGCAAGCTTAGCAGGAAAGATTATGGCTATTGTCTGAAGGTCGTGGCTACTGTACCTGAAGAAGAAACAAGTGCTTTTTCTTCAGGATAATGCACGTGTTCACACGACCAACTACTTCCACATCCAGCTTACCAGCCAGATTTGGCACTTTCAGACTTTTTCCTCTTTTCCAACATGAGAACTTGGTTCGGTAGTAAGAGTTTTGTACCGAATGAGGATATAATAACTGACGGATATTTTGAACAGTTTGATGAAACATATCTTTCTGAAGGAAAAGACTTGTAAGTAAGCTAATTAAGAAGAGAATACATTGAAAAGTTGATATTTTTCTGTCTAGACTTATTAATTATTGATCCGCCCTCGTAATTAGAATTATCTGCGTAAATTACACGAAAGAATAACAAAAGCAAATTCACAAAATATAAAATTGTATGTATATAGCTACTCAAAGAAAGTCTATAATTTGTATTGCAGTTAAACAGGCTTGTGTACTTTTACAATTCTGCACCAAATGAAATAGTTTCTTGTATATCATTAGACATGTATATCACGTTCACTTCTTTCTTAACAACGAAATTTTAAGAAAGCATGTAAAATATGTGTTTATACATTTAGTAATCTTGTTACTTTATCTACATGGTTCTCGGCAGGCCTTACCTGTATATTGTCAGCACGTGTTGTAGGCATGATGTTATCTCTAAAGTAGGGGAATCCTGCGGTATAGTTATCAGTATTATCGGCCTGCCATCCTTATCTCGCCCTCCTGGTATGCAGACGATACGGTCTTGCAATAATTTGATTTCCGGTCTTGTCTCCATACCACTGCTACCTAAAAATACATAATGATGATATTTTTTTGTCAGACTGCATTAAATAAATGTTTTAAGATCTCAACCGAAATTGTTTAAACTGCAAATAATAATTCAAGCAACATTTTTAGCTTATTTTTCATTTCGCAAAATGAGTAGTAGCTTTACTTTTATGTGAAATTTGTGAATCTTTATGATTGGATTCTTTTACAATGAAACTTATTAATTAATGACGTAGTTAAGTAATTTCCATAGCATGAAATCCGTCAAGCAAAAAGGTCGGGCCACTTGGGCTATTTTACAAATACATTTCTTGCCTTAATTCATTTATACTTATACTGCAAACACGTCTCCGTTCTTACTTAATTATGTAATGAACAAAATGTAATTGGTCACACTTTGTTAAATATATCTGACTCCAGTTAGTACAGACAATTATTCTGCGACTGACGAAACAGTCACGAAAATTCACAATGGCTAAATTAAGTAGTCGACTGAAGGAGCCCAATCTTACTGACATTACAAAGCTCTCAATGGACTGTCTTCTACATTTTGCACAATGGTTGCCGTGTTCGTTATCTTTCTAATGATCATTTTTCAAGAAAATATTTAGATATATTTAAACGTAATTCCATTGACTTTCTTCGATGATAAAATATAAAGCATCAATTTTCCATTATGTACCAGAGAAACCAGCAGCTTAAATAGTGTGCGGAAGTAGGTGAAAGCCTGTTAAAGTTTTGCATTTGTAGGTAGTCATGGCTACGTTTTTATAGTTTCTAGGGCGTGGTGGACAAGGCAGTAGTATTGCCATGACTACTATACTTCATTACTGGACTAATTGATGGCTGATATTAACGCTAAGCATCCACATCTGACTAAAGAGAGAATGGTCTTTCACCATGGTAATGTACCTGCACCCAGGACTCGAACTGTTACTGCAAAACATCGTGACTAACGTAATGAAGTGCTTCTACTTGTGCCATATTCGCTAATTTTGGTTCCTAGCGATTACTATCTTTTCCAAAACCCGAAAAATGGCTCATTAAGCGAAGATCTATATCAAATAATGAAGTTGAAAACCGGGCAACTGCTTATTTTGCCGATTTGAATAGAAAGAGTCGTTGGTCTAAATATATCGTATTGTAAGGTAAAAATGACTTCCAGATCTAACATATGTATGTTATTCTGGATCGCCATGTTATTAAAAATGTAATTTAAAGTAATTTATTTAAATTTCAGTAAAAAACTCGATAATTGATCTCAATTACAGAAATGTCGAATAGAAGAATTAGTAAAATTCATTGATAAGTACATTATATAGCAAAAGCAAAAGAATAGTTCATTAGGGTTTGCCAAATATGAAAAAAAGTATATTGGTTCAGTAGTACATCTTCAAAATTAAGCGCTTGGGGGTAACGTATTAAAACAAATACTAACAATTTTCCAAGTAGTTGGAGATCATATTTTAATATTTGGAGATTGTACTTCAATATTAGGTAATATCTATACAAAATATTTGACGTGTTCAGCTATTTTCTTAATATTTGGAAAACAGCTAGACACGTCAAATATTTTGTATAGATATTACTTAATATTGAAGTACAATCTCCAAGAATTAAAGTAGAAACATTGTAAGCAGAGCCTCAAGTATTTTTCAATTTAGATAGAAAAATATTTTAGAAAGAAAACACGGACACTTCGCCAATATGTTATGAAATCTCTAAACTCTGGATCACACATTTTTCTTTACTTTTAAACAAATACGTTTGGATTTACAAAGCACTTCAATCAACTTGGATCATCTACAGACTAAGTATATCGAAAATTTTTAATAATACTTCTACATTTTTTTTTACCAAACCCTAATACGTAAGAACGTATTCTTTTCTTTTTTAATATGTTGGTCATTTTATATTAAGTATAAATTTAATTCTTTTGTGTTTGGGTTTTTGACCACCACTGTTTTTGTTAATTTGCAATTTTCAACAAGACAAGAAATGTACTTATAAACATTAATACATTTTTAAAAAATATAAAGAAACCATCAAATAAAAATATATACCAAATTGATGTATTTCAGATTAGAGAAAACAAAAAAACAATTAAATAACTTGAGGAAGAGAGAACAAAATCCCCCGAAACGTCGTTAATATAAACGAAGTGTTCTATTATCCCTAATGGTCGAAAATCTAAACACAAAACAATGAAATTTATACTTTATGTTTATTACAATTGCCACCTTAGATTTTAGTTCATATAAATTAACTTAATTAATATATGACATATTTACTTTTAATGTAAAACGTATATCTAATTGCTGGATTAGAAATGAACCATTTATATACCTAAACTTCTACTAAACTAAAATAAACATTTTCTATTCAATTACATTTGACCTGTCGCTAGTAAACCAATATTTATTTTCGTTTTATTTCATTTACACTATAAAATCTGTTCGATAAACATAGGAAAAAAGAAAATTAGTTTTGAGATTCTTAATACATTTAAATGTAGAAATAATGCAGTAAGATTATCACATTATTGCTCTTCTTATGCGTATTGTTAGTTTTGCAGGAAGACGTTAAGAAAGTTATTTCGAAACGGATGCTGTGTACTTACGGTAGTGCTATACCTTCCATATATTGGGTTAAATATTTGTCGAAATCGTTTCGCTTTTAGATAGGCGAGTACATACTGGTATTTACTTGAGTAGATATGTTGGTGGGAACGTAATGAAATGTGTAGAAGAAATGGTTAGAATGTTTAAAGAAAGTACTATTACCACGAAGTAATTGTAAATAAAGATTTATTTATACTGTTGTTTAGACGATTACTCCGCTAATGGTTTCTTTTTTATATAATGTAAACATATAAGAAAAAAGTATGCTATTTAAATATAACAACGCAATGTTAAAATCAAGTTACCGGTAATATTAAAACGGAAATAACTTCTAGAATACATCACCATAAAAAGGTTATTATACGTTGTCTATATCGCTTAATTTCATTTACTTTTAATTTTATGTCAATTTATAAAAACCTAAACTAGTGGTTGCCTGTACAAATACATTTACAGCACATCATCATATACATATATACTATTTATGTTGGGTACAAATAAAAATAAAAACAAAAATCGTCTATTATGCAAACATATCTTGAAAGCCAATGTACTACTGCTTTTAATAAATTAGTAAAGAAATTTATAATTTTAATAATACAGTACCTTACAATTAAATTAGAGTAATTTGTATTTATTAGAAATATTTAGAGCTATTTACCAAGCAGATACAATATCGTAATTTCTTGGATATAATCCCTTACAATAACTATAAAAATGTCAGTATTCTAACCATCTCTGAACGCTCTTCTAAGGATTAAACACAATTTTGAGGGGCTATTTTTATTTGCTCATATTATGCTTACTCGTTTATTCGAACCGAATATTTAATAAATATAATAGATGTATTCGACTACATTCCACTCTTTCACATAATTCCATTTAAGTAGAGAAATCTTGAACCAACTCGACGAATATTATTTTAACAATAGATCAAATCTTCTTTGGTGCTTTGATGAATTATATATAATTTTGATGGAGGTAATTAAGAAATCGGGTATATAACACAAATTGTTGTTTTCAATAAATATAGTGGTTTTCGATAAGTAAGATTTTCTTATTAATTTAATACATCACCTTTTCAAATTATTTGGAATATAAATGGCAATGATTTGCCCGATCTAGTAAAAGCTAGCTCAACCTATACCAATTTCCAGTTTCATGGCAGTTACTACGAACAGGTATCGGGTGCAGCCTTATGGGTCTCCTTCCTCTTTTATTTTCACATTTGGAGGCATTCGAACAACAAATCTTATACTCCTGCCACCTGATGTTGGTTCAGATATGTAGATAACACCTTCGTTATTTGGCCTCGTGGTTGGGATTCCTTGAATATCTTTCTTGCTTTCCTAAATTCCCAGCACAGTTACATAAGTTCGAGGTGAAATCGGAAGGTTCCCTTCCTTTCCTAAAGAATCGTCGTTTGGATAGTTCACTAGGATATTCAGTTTTTTGCAAACCAACACATACTGACCAGTATCTAAACAACCTTTCACATTATCATTTCGTCCAAAAAAGGACGTCATCAACTGCTTAGTTCAGAGAGCTTTCAATATATCTGACTAGTATTCTCTACTCCCGGAATTACGTCACATCACCATATCCTAAACTTAACCTTAAATAACAATCTTAATCCTAGAGTTCCACAATCCAATATTCAGCATAGATCATATCCGCACTCTAAAGCTCACCTACTCTTATACAGTATGAAAACCATCTTTAAACCCTATTCCAAATTTTCAAACCCATTTTCAGTAAAAGACAGTGTTTCTCTAGAATCACCTGTTGTGCACAGGATTTCTTGCTCGTGCGGCAATGTATATATTGGCGAAACAAAGCAGTCTGTTGGCACTCATGTTTCAGAGCATGAGCGCTGCACTACGTTGATGTGTGTAGATGGTTCTGCATTTGCTGAGCATAAACTTGAAACTGGGAACCATAAGCAGTTCAATTCTACTAAAATCTTATACCGCACTACACATTACTATGGCCGAAAAATCCCTGAATCTATAATGCTTGGCAATTCTGTATCTCCAAACAACTCAACCGTAACCTTCCAACAGTACTTGGGCTCTGAATATGTCTCATAGGAGTGATGACGAAACAACCGTTGCAGAATTACTGAAGACGTCAGCTCGGAAGCCGAAATGAAGAGATACGTAGTAAAACTAAATATTGTAAATATTAATTTTCCATTATGCGTAAACACATCAGTTTGGATTTCGGAAACATCATTTCCCAACACAACAAAATATGTTCTTGACCAGTTTTCAAATCTTTGACAAGGTATTGTATAAAGGCTACTTATTCAAATTAATTAATTATATAGCAACTCTATCTTCTGCTTAAGTACTACTTATTCTTTAGAAAGTTTTCTGTAAAATTCATTCATAATATTTGCTTTATCGAAGCTCGAATTTAGTATTATAGAAGTTAGTATTTTCGGAGCACCGCTGTTTTTAATTTACATGTCTGATATAACGGAAAGAAAAATGCCCAAATTGCTTTCGCTGACCATGTTGCTGTGCTTATGCTAGACGAAGATACATAAAGGGTTTCTGAAAACTTTGAAATGAATCAAAAAAAATCTGTTTAGCTTATGTTTAGTGTGCGGCAAAGCGTTTATATTTATTAATAGACAATATACATATATCTGCAGTAACGGAAAGCTAATACCTATATCTTGGAAAAAAGTATTCAAATCAAACGGAAGTATCTAGATATAAAATTCTAATAAATGTATTTTTCTCTCAATTGTGGACGATGCAATGCTATACAAACATAGTCCACGCAAAATAAAGAAAATTAATTAACTTCTATACGTTTCTTTAAATATACCGGTGTATGTAGTTTTTAATTAGCTTTAAAATTATTTAAAGTTATCGGTATAAAGTTAACTGAATTTCAAAATTTTATTTATTACATTTTAAAATTCGAACCAGTATCAATTTTAAATGTTGGTAGTGTATTCACAAAGCAAGTTAACATTTTATGAATTAAATTAAGACAACGGTAACTATATCGTTTGGACAGAATATCGAACAACATTGGAGGTTGGTTAATCGTAGGTAATTCTGCGATGTGTTACATATGAAATATTTGTATAATAGCTGTTTTAAGAATAACACTCCACATTGTTGCGTGACTGAAATTTTTGAGCTAAATCGTTTTTTTCCTTTTTACTTACCGAAATAAGACGATGAGATCCTTTATGAACAATATATAAGTGATTTATAATTTTTGATATTTTTACTCTGATCTTTTATTAATCGAATAATCAATTAATATATAATACAAACAAACACAAAAACAAATTTTGCAGTGAAGTTATATCTCAGACATTAATTAAATATGAAATATTAGCTGCTGAATTTAATTATTAGACGAAAGTAAAGTATTTTTAAGATACAACAGCTCACTATCATTTCTACAAAAATGTTTCTTTATACAACAGGCAATAAATGTATTAATAAAATTTATTTAATATGTTTCGGGAAGCATAAATACAAATATTTGTTTTTCAGCTTATTGATTATTTCATTTTTTATGTACTCCACGCCAAGAAATGTATTTACTACAACAACGTGTATGACAGAAGGTTACCTTGATCAAGTAATGTATTAAATTCCTTTCACATGACTGTTATGCTATCACTGAAGGAAAGTATCATATAGTAACAAAGTGTAGAACAATAACATAGGCGATTAACGGTAATAAATATCACGGAAAATCTTATAATGTCAATTATAATATAGCTCGGCAAATTTGAATTGATATGTACCGCATTTTTCCATGAACGGAATGATTAGAATATAAAATATATAAATTTTAGCTTACTTTAATCATGATTAATTAGTAATAAATTTATTGGTTTAACGTTTAATATAGTACATTTAAAAGACCTTCGAAATTTTTGGTAATGTAGCACGTTCTTCTTGGAAAGTGAGAAGTTGTGAATTTGAATTTCATTGTAGATGAATTTTTGCAAATAAATCATTCTACATAGTAACTACTTATGGTATAAACCACAAAGAAATATATTGATAAACGTGTTAAAAGATATCGTAAGAGTTGGAGAAAAGATGGGTTTAATAATTAACGAAAACAAAAATAAATAATGAACATGGAAAAAAATTTTGAAAACAGAAGATTTAGGGTGGGAAGATTTGAGTTTCTACAGGTGGCATGGTTTAAATATCCAGGAATCATGTTAACAAATTTGGGTGACAGAATGGAGAAATAAGAAAAAAGACATGGTGGTAGATAATCCTTACCAAGCAAATAAAAGATGTCTGAATGTAGACTACTTATGAAAAGGAATAAACTAAAAATTTAGATTTATAAAACGATTATAAAGATCCATAATGATGTAAGCTTCTGAACCAATGACACCCACAAAAAATATTGAAGAAGACTAGGGTTGTTGAATGAAAAATAATATAAATAGTAATGGACCCAGTGATACATGTTGATAGTAAATATCGGACAAGAAACAGTTATGAAATATAACAACAGCTTAAAGAAGTTAGTATAGTAAAAAGCAAACATACACATTGAATAAAAAGGTTAATGAGCAGATGCATTAGCATTAACGCTTTTAATATTATAATGGGACACAGGACGAAAGGTTAAAGATTGACCCAGAAAGAGATGAATGAAGCAAGGTGAGAAGAACCTGAAACAGGTAAGAATAAGTAGTTGGAGAGAAAAGCAAGGCAAGTAAAGAGAGATGTAATTCCATTCCTAGAAAACTGAGAATGATCCACCTACAAACCATCGAATCTAGGAAGATTGTAGCGGCATAAGTTTGTATGAAGTGCTAAGTTATTAAATACAGAGAAATTTGGTTTGTTTTACCTATTACTAAAAGTATGTGTAAAAAGAAGGGAATCATGGGAATACGGATATGCGATGTATGACGTAAATCTATTATAAATATATAACCCGATCTACTCGTAAGTAGACTAAGTACGAAAGTCAGTAAATAGAAAGAAAAATGTAGCTATAAGTAAATAGAAAACCGTGATTTATTTCAGTACTGCGAAACTTTGCAGAATTGCAAATATGTCCCGACAAAATATCTTCACAAATAAAAGTAAAATTATATCTTAATAAAACAGATTTAAAATCAAGTAATTTAAAATCCTAAGCTAATGACGGGTAACTGAATGAAGGGTAAAGCACTTATTTCTTACGTCCTACGTCGGTCTAAAGCGCCGTTCTATTTGAGCAGTATACGAAATTTATATTACATATACCAGGTTGATGTACAATATAAGTTCGTAGGGTTATTGGTTTCTAGGATAAGAGTGCCAAGAAAGAAATTGTTAGGAATTTGTCAAAGTTATTTTAATTTCGTATAATTATTTAATCGAATAGTTTTGAATTTGTTAATTTATGCAAAGATTATATTATTTATTGATAAAATAATGTCAAATAATAAAAAACGAATATTTCCACTACTTTTTAATGTAGTGGATAATTTCGTGGATTTAAAATTATATAATTCTTAATATATCAATTGAGAATTAATTTTTATTCTACAAGTAAAACATCTAAATATTGATAATTTAAAACATTATTAACTATTAAATTTAAATATCTTCGTAGGCCTATGAAGGCAGTGAACATGTAAGTTTTAATTGACTTTATTTACAGAAAATGATTTATAAAGTCGATCGATAATATATATGCTAATGAATATTAATAGTAAAAGGCGATAATATATTCGAATATTATACAGCACTATATCTAATTATTAATTATTTACAATACATAAAGGTAACAATATTTTAATTATTACACATTTTACCTTCTAATCACATACATATAGCATAAATAGTCGTTAGCAGTACAAAAACGAAGGACGAAAGGTCGTATAGCTGATTACTATGTAATTTTTGTAAGAACTAAGTTAAACTAATACGAATTGTTATTGCCACCGTAAGTTACAAAATCGCAGTTGTAGTAGTAACTAAGTGTACATACATATGTTATGCAGAAATAGATTTTATTAAACGAAGTTCAGGTAATTTTGATGGAGCCTGTGGTTGATTAACTTAATCACTCAAGGTTGATATATAACCCCTTTCCACATTAATATTCGCGTTCTGTATACGTATTTCGACAACTAAGTAGTCATCATCAGCAGATAATTAAACAGTGTCTCACCTGGAAAACTACGGCAAAAATACCCGTACGAAAATAAAATTTCACACACGATTTGTACCGCTGAAAGCCAAAACGAACACTGTACATTCGTTTCATATAATTTTTAAAAAATATTGTTTTCGTATTGAACTAAGATAAAAGACAACAGAAAAGGAAGAGAAAGGAAAGACAAATACCTACATGCTGTTTATTGCACTCTCCCTTGTCTGTCATTCAAGAAACCAGAGAGACATGAGGTATGGTTTGGCCCCGGGTCAGTGATCAACACATGGCCTTTATTCTTTAAAATGTAGATACTTTCATACGTATCTAATTCGCGATAATTACACACGTTCTTTATCAAATGCAAACAATCCGCGTTAACACTATGATTAGTTTCCAACAAATGTTTTGCTAAACCGCATTTTTCTGGCCGACTGAATTTTATGTGCGCAATATGTTCTTATGAAAGAACATATTGCGGGGAGAGTGCAATAAGCCGCGTATATGTATTTGTCTTTCCTTTCCCTCCCTTTTCTGTTGTCGTTTATCTTAGTTTAAGACGAAAACACAATCTTTTTTAAAAATTATGTGAAACGTAGGGTGCGCTTTGGCTTTCAACGGTACAGATCGTGTGTGGAATTTGTTTTTCGTATGGATATTTTTGTCGTAGTTTTCCAGGTGCGACATTGTTTAATTATCTGCTGATGATGACAACTTAGTTGTCGAAATACGCATACAGAACACGAATATTAATGTGGAAAGGGGTTATATAGCAACCTTTGATTAAAAAAAACGAAGTTAACTTCAATATTTGGTATTGATACGTTTTGCACATATAATTGGTTTTAGATTGTCTTTAATTTGAATAGGTTTCGATTTAATAAAATTTGTAGGGGATAATATTTGAAGGTAAACGCATTTTAGCTTAGCCAGGTACTTTCTATCATAAAACAAAAGTCCCTTCTTCCAAGACTGAACGTATTTTTACATCTAGAGTATTTCCAGGAATAATCTCATTAATATTCCACTTATATTTAAGTTATTTCTATTTTATCTAATTTTATTTAAGAGAACGTTTCAAACTTTAATCTCTTTCACACAAAATACAAATTTATTACCTTCCTAATACCACGTTCCACCGATTTATTGAATTGTAGTACACGTGCACGTGAGTGATTATTTTAGCGCGTAACTCCGTACATGTAGTGTTCAACCTACATACTTCGTGGTCGTGAAATACAACGCCCGGTCCAAGGAGATATACATACACAAGCAAGCATACCGTATATCCTTTGATACTTAGTTTAGTTTATTAATCCTTGTATATTTCATTCAATAGCTTATTACCTATATACTTTTATTACAGTTTTTGCGATTGATTAGGTTTATCTTTCCACACTTTACTTTCGTTAATTATTTTAATTAATATATTCAAAGCTTCAAGAATTTCTATTTACTTACATTAGATAAATAAAATTTTAAGCACAACCTTGTTTTATTTTTGCTAATAATTTTGCTTTCAACTTTATATACATTTTTGATTTTTAATATTCATTATACATTATTTAGTTATTAATTATTTTTTCATTATTATTGTAAATCTTAGAATTAGCCTGGAACTCATCATTTTCATTTTCTATTTTTAGTGTACCCACACCACAGCATTTCTAATAATATGGCTCACCATAACGTGGACCATTTTGATTTCCATCTTTCTTATATTTTAATTAACATATAGGGTTTACTCTTAGTAATATGCATTCTAGTCTTCTGATTGTAGTTTTCATCAAATTGTTTGTAATTTAGAGTTGCATTTTTCAATTCTTAATTAAGCTTATTTGATATGAAGTATTTTATCATTTTTAGTCAAGATAATGGAGTACACTTTCATTTATATCCACGCACGGAGAGTATGTGTTGTAACTTTATACGGTGTTTATTCTTTTGAAATTTATGCCGTGTATTTAAGACACTTATCCATCCAGTTGGAACACGAAGTCGTTATTTATTCCTAAAATGTAAATTATATTGTAGTTCCTGATATACATATGAGCATTTGAAAGTATTTTCAATAGAATATGATCCATACTATTACACATACAATTGCACAACTGCAAATAAATAGCAGCAGCAATTAAGTTAATCCAAACTATTTTGATTTATTAGATGCAATGTTATAATTGTTAAATTATCAAGTAGGTAGATTATCCTGCGAAAAGTAAAATAATAATATAAAATGTAGCAGATATAATTTAATTGAAACATTTTTCAGTTAATGCGAAAATAAATGGTATAAAATAATAGCAGCTTAATGTAAATTTTATATAATTGACAAAACTGAAACTATAAATCAACATAATTTATTTTTTCGTTAACGAAATATAAAATTAATATTTTGAAAAACATTTATTATCTGCAATGACACTTTAAGTCTTCGTTATATTAACTCTCTCCTGTGAGTTAATAATTTATTAAAAATTTGATTTATGATGATGTATCAGAGGTCTAGGACGTGTGTCAAGTTGCAAGAAAAATTATTAGCGGAAATAAAACAAAGCTGTCCTTAAAATTAATTTAACTAAAACGAATTCTTAAATCTTAAATATATTAATAACAGATAATTAATAAGCGAGAGCAATAAGCAAGACAAAAACATGTATAAGCAATTGTAAATGCTGTAATAAAATAATTAAAAATAAAAAAAATAAGTATAAAGCTGTGAAGCAAAATATACAAGGATTAGAGTAAAAGAGGTGTCGGTTCATACGTCGTGCACCTGCGTGCGTGTGTGTATTTATCCTTAGTTAAGAAAAATAAATAAACACTATTTGTATGTACATTAACAACTTCACTCACGCACGTAGTTTTCTGTTAAAAAAGGTACTAGCAGCAAGCGCTGCTAAGAAACGAAGAAGGTATCTTCTTAGAAGATTGGATCATTTAAAAGTATCGGTAGGACGAAGGGCAAGTGCACTGATTGTAGTTGAAATGGACCGATGAGAGAATAGGAAAGGCACGCCAAAAATTAAAATGACATTAAGAGACGTGATATACTAAATATAATCATGTAGAATGATAAATATACATATATTCTGTGTGAAAAAAATTAATGTTTGAATTTCTAATTGCACTTAAATATTAGGCAAAATAGAAATAATATTGAACGTAAGTGCAATATTTCCGGAAATATTGCAGGAATTGTTCTAGATATAGAACTATATTTGTTTTAGAAAATAACGACCGTTAGTATTATAGTACCCTGTACTGTACGTGATTCAAATAAAAAGATTTCTTATTCAAATATTCGTAACACAAATTGTGTGTTAATAATACTTTTTGTGTTTAATACTAGTTTCGAATAGTATTTAAATTAAAATAAATAATTTAAAAGCGTGATAAAAATTATTATTATATATGCAATGTAACAATGGCAAAAGTCTATCAAATACTTACAACGTATGATGGGGACACTATACCGTGCTTCTTGAATAATTTTTTTATAAATCGACTACATTTCTTAGTTTAGCTTTGGGTAAGCAACGCTCAAATGTGTCCATAGATTTTCTATAGGATTGAAATCTGGAGAATATGTTGACCATTCTAGAACCTGAATCTGTTCTCCTATAAGCCATTATTTTACTTTTTAACATACACAATATTTTTCAATACATTTGTATGCACATGTTGAGTCATGGTGTCCTTTATCCAAAATATGGTCCCTACATCATAATACGAAAAACGATCGTTTTCACTATATACTGTGGATGATGGACACTTTGTGGTGGTCTTCTAGCACATAAAAGTCGACTTGATGATCCATATAAAACAATCCTACTTTCATCCCTTTAAGGAATATTTCTCTACTTAGATGCTGCCCAATTGAAATGTATCATCAAACACTTAAGCCCTGTCAATACATAATAATATGATATTCTTCGTAGACTTCTTGCTATGAGATTATTTTCATTTAATCGTCTACGCATAGTTAATACACTTACGGATAAAATTAATTTTTTACTCTAGTGACCGGAATAAGTGAATCATTGAACACACAATAATTTTATCCGCACGGGCGATTTCTGGCCATTTCAGAGCATTTAGTTTTTATATGAGTTCAGAAGTTTTCGTATGAAAGTATATATCATTTTCCTTGCTGCTATAATTTTCTTATTAATATTCGTTTTACAGCAGATCACTATATGTATATCAAAAAGTAAATAGAAAACATAGCTTGAAGGTATAATTATCAATAATTATAAAATTTTTGTGTCTTTTGGCTATGTTTTTCTATATAATTCAATAGTTGTTTAATTCTGTCATCAAATCAATTTCGCTTCATGTATGACAAACCTTAATTAACCTTCATTTTATTTTTCAGTATATTTTTTAGATCGATGCGAACAAATAAATATTTTGTATATATTAAGTTGTTAGGAAGGACATTATGCATTTTTGCAAAAGTTGCGCTAGTTAATTTTTGCACGACTTTCGTCAGTCAGGAAGACCTTCTTAGATTGATGAGGAAAATAAAGGAGTTGATTAAGTCAAACCCAGGACACTTGACACGAGACATTTCAGAAAAGTTGAACGTCCATCATTCAAGCGTCACGACCACTTGAAAAAAGCTAGGATATCAGCAAGCTGGATGTTTGGTTTCCTCATGAACTCAAAGTTTATTTGACGGTGTATATAAACATCTGGGATATGCCCCTTAAACGTTAAAATCTTTTGGAGCGATTGATAATTGGTAATAGGAAGTTGATTGTCTACAACATGTCATTCGAAAACAGTCCTGACTTGTAGGTTCGCTTCAAAAGTCTTCAAAAGCAGTCATTCATCAAAGTAATGTTATATTGTTAGTGTGGTGGGATTTTTAGAGTGTCGCATTCTTCGAGCTCCTACTAAGGAATGACACAATTAATTCAAGTGTGTATTGTGGCCGATTGGGTAGTTTATACGAATCCATCATTCATAAACATCCAGAGTTTGTAGATTATAAAGGAGTGGTATATCATTACGACGCAAGACCATACTCAAGTTTGATTGTCCGTCAAAAATTATTAGACCTTGTAAAGTTCGTCGATAAACGGGGAATTAGGAAGCTCACCGAAAGATGGCAAAACTTTTTGAAAGAAGACAGGCGAGGTATAATTGGTTGATTCTTTTATATGAACAAATGACCTTTGAAAAGCTATGTAGTAAGTTTATTGCAAGTCTAATAGATTTCTCGTATATTTCTAATGTAATATGCCATGAAGCTTTTTTATATACATTTAGTTCTTAGTTCTTTTGATATTGCTTTAATTGCAATTTAACAACATATTTTAGAAAGACGAATTTTTGTATGCATTATAATGAACGTCGCTCCAATGAGTCTGGCATTCCACAAGGTTCTATTTGCAGGTTTTGATAAAGTCTGGGCCCACCACCAAAGCAAGTAAAATCTTACATTTCAAATACTTTATTATTCAGTATAATTCTCTCTTAACTTAATACGTTTATTACAACGAAGCTGCCACGCATTTGGTCCTTTCAAAAAATAATTCCTCTCGTTCTAGACAACACACTAGTTCACTAGACATTTTTTAAAAATTTTATTGCGTAACTACGCTTCTGTTTGGTGGGAAATTTCACAATGGCATTTCTAGTACACTGTTATGGTGTTGGAATACTTCGCATATGCAAGAGACGAAGTATGAACACGCTCGGTGTCGTGAAGAAATGAATTTGTTTCTTCTTTTAGCGGGGCCTCTTGCGTTATATTTCAGTGTACAGTTGACCCAAAAGAGATAGATAGTTTTGATCAGTTAGTGCTTTACTTTTTTGAAGGTAATCATTAAGAATAAATCTACTGCAGCTCTAAAAGCCAGTAGCCATAATCTTTCTGACCGAGTGTGCAACTTTGTCTACTTTGGAGTGCTCGTACCAGCCTTAGTTCATGTTTCTATTGCTGCTTCATTTCGAGTCTGTAATGGTGTATCCCGGTTTTAGTAACCGTTTTTATTCAGTGCTAAAAGTCGTAGTTCGCGTTTTGTGGTCCACAGTTAACAAATGTGGCACCCATCTTGCACATAATTTTCTCACACTTAATTCATTATGCAAAATTTAAACCACTGATCTATATGAAATATGAAGAGTCTTTGCTATTTGGAGTAATTTTATTTGATTTTGTCACGTTCAAATTCAAGTTTTCATTCTTTTATGATTGCAATCGATGGAGATTGATCTCTATAAATAGACTCCAGCTCAGCCTAATTTAATTGTTTGTTTTGTTCTCTAAAAATAAGGACTTATTCATTACCAGTACTCCACTTTTTTCACGTTGTAAAACAAGACGAAAACAATTAATTTTCTACTCAAATAACTAACTTTCTTATTAATCTGAATGAACGCGACTTTTAACAGTTATATTTTGAAGGATTGCTAAGTTGAAAAACAAATAGATATTTTTAGTAATGCCTCTTTTGTCAAGCTAACTAGTTACTGATCCGCCCTCATAGAGTTTCATATTCATTGGATTCAAATAATTATTAATGGTCAACGAAAGAACAACCGCTCTAATACTCCTTCATACTATGCCGTGAATATTTAAAAACTAAAATCTATTTAAAAACAAGTTGTGTTAAGTGTGCATATGTGTATATGTATAAAATGCTAATCTGGAGAATATAATCTTCGTTTTGATTTATAACGTTTCTTAATCCGTTATTTACATTTGCTTTTTACACTCTCGGAACAGGAAAATATTAATTAATTCTACCCACATTAGAACCAGTCTTGTACAAGCAGTAGATAATGTAATGGTATATTTTAGTTATATTCAATGACACTTATTTCTTGATATTAAGAAATCATTGCATAGGCAGTATAATTTGGGAAGTCAGAAGTTTGTGAAAATATCTGAAAAAATATTTTACCGATAAAGTATTTTATTGTGCTGATGAATATATGAATAACGATTTTACTGATACATATACCACGGTTACCACAGTTTAGTACATATGCGAATGTACTCTAAATGTAATATGAATCTCTGATAGGTGTCCACTTTAATATGTTTGGGTATATATTGTATTATTATTATATTATATTATTATTATTACTAAATTTAGATTTTCTAGTACTTCCTGAGCCTTACGTCAGGAAACTTTTCATTTAACCCATATATCCATGAACCTGTGCTCAGCTGCACGCGGCTGATACTGCAATGCTTTTACGCACCTTAAAACAGTATGTTAAAACAATTTTATATATAATGATATAATTACTAATACCTATATTTGCTTATTTTTGCCATTATATTTAAAACCAGAAAAAATTAATTTTATTTCATTTTGTTTTCAAAAATCTTCTGGCGATGGAACAAATTAATAATAACAGTTTTTTTGTTTGGTAATTATACTGTTGTAGAAATTAAAACTGGTACATTTTTAACCTGTTTCTGGTGCCGTAGTTGTATATTTGTGTAAGTATATTGTATCCTTCATGTACTTTTCCTTTAATTATGAAAGTTTTACACTCCAAATTTCATTTTGATCTTGGAACTGACGATTTTTATTATGTTTTATAATGAGAGAAGTTGTTGGTCTGTGTTCGCGTGTATTTTGTTTCATCTGTGTACATATAATATATGGGTATGTTATTTCGGTTCTGGTAGTTTAATCTATCACCGCGATATGTTCCGTTTAGTATGTTTGATAAGGGGGATAAAGTTAAGTGCACTGCAAAACCAAAGAGCGCATAACGTATCTTCTTGAAGCATAATCTGTTTTATTGCTATTCCTGTTGTTTGCAGTGCTTTTAATTGTGTGTTTATGTCTACGAGTATTGACACGAACTGATAGCATACCTAGAAAACGATATAGGAGAAGTGTATGTCATTACTATCTCAAGGACACCCAAGAGTATAGTGTCAAATGTCTTGTAATAATCAATACAGGCACAAAATATTTCTATTTTTTAGTCTTGCATGTCTGGTGATAAACTCATCAATAATTTCTTGATCTTCATATTCTTTGGATTTTTTAAAACCTTTTTGTTCTTTGCATAGTAATTCTTCAAGGGTAGGGGGCCGGCTTCTAAGGACGATAATTTGCAACACTTTTGGTCTCGTTTGTTTCTGGTTTTAAGTAGGTAAAGTGTTATTATTATTACTCGTTGAATTCTTGCCCTTCCTGTCTTAAAATCATCTCGATAGACTACATGATGTGAAGCATATATTACCGTAACTTCCATAGAAGATTTAATGTTTCAGATACTGAATTAAATTAGACTTATATCCTGAGCCAACTTTGTATAATTTGTTCATGTCCGATAATCTTACTCCGAACTTGAATGTCGAATTTCTAAGATTAAATTCCTATCGAATTACAATGCGAGTTCCCCAGTATTCATCTCGCGTTATCCAGAGTAAGTATTTAAACGAAATGGGTGCTAATATCACTAAGTGTCTCATTAATATTATACCGGAATTCGAAATAAAAACTGGAGAACTGCTTATCAAAAATTCTACAAATAAAACTATACGTTTAATGTTAGTATGTACCAAGTATATGAATGGTAGTGGAAGTAACAATGACAGCCAAACTAGGGAAATCTCCTCATGCAATTTTTTTTTGAAAAAGTTCTATTGAAAAGGCCAACACCTATCATTTATGAAAAAGAAGAATTAATGTATCACATCAGTTTGGTTTCTGAGCCAAACATTCAATAATCGACTAAGTTCACAGAACTGCTGGAACTATTGAAATAACGCTAGAAAAAAGCAATCTTTTTCTATGCAGTATAAGCATTCGATAAAGTACGGCATAATAGCCTAATTCATAAAATTAAAATGTTCTTGCCAATCCAATATTACAGATAGATTCATCAGAATAAACTAAGAAGAATTCTACTCAAAATTAAAAGAAACCTAAGCTGAAGTATCTAATGAAGCGTATTAGGTCCGGTTCTGTACCACCTAGGTGATATTCTTAACTAGAAACTAATACATGCTTTTGCTGATGATATAGCATTAGTAGCCACTGAAAAATTATGAAAGAACCAACAAAAAAAAGAAGGCTATCAACGAAACTCATAAATGGAAAAGGATGGGTAGAATCAAATTAAACGAAACAAAATCAGCGCAAGTTGATTTTTTGAACAAGAAAATTCAGCACATACTTGTATATATCAACACTAATATCTTAATGAAGCTAAATATCTTGGCAGGACATTAGATGTTAAACTAAGACGGAAAATTCACGTCACAAAAAAGGAAACAGGTGCAAAATTCTAAAATGAATCTACTGACTGCTTGGGAGAAAATTTACCTTGTCAGTTAACAATAAACTTAGTTAAACAAGTCCTAAAATCTATTTTGGCTCACGCAGCGGGGCGGCATTAAATCTTCTAATAAGGAAATAATACAACGGCTTCTAAACGAAGTTCCAAACAATGACATGAATGCACCCTAGCACAATAGTTCCCATATGGATCTAAGAATAAACACTGTGATTATAGAGATTAGAACATTTTCCATGAGACATGAAGAGAAGTTCCAGCAACATGAATGTCGAGATACTACAATATCTTGGCAGCATAAATATAGAAAGCACACTCAATAGAACCAAGCCTTTTGTTTGTACGTACAAGTGGACAGGAAGCTAGTGCAAAATCGGTAATTAAGAAACGCCAATAGGTGAACTATTAAATTTTAATGTTTAAGTCAGATTAAAAGTGTTCGTTAGTCTAGATGGAAACTAGCTTCAATAGACTACTCACATGTAAGTGCAAAAAAATTTACAATTTTCACTTTTTGTCACATTTTGTCATAATACTGTGCACTCTCTGGGTGAAAGAAAAGATTGACACTTCATATGTACTGGCCCGGTATAATTATATAATAATCCACTAAATTGTTCAACCTATTTCAAAATAGTTGTTAAGAATATTTATAGGTATTTTGATTTTCACTGATTTGGTATAAACAATTGGTAATTCGAATATTATTGGTATACTTTCAGTTTCAGTAATGTTAGCGCTCGTGTTAAGTATTAATCTTTATTATTTGACATCCTTTTACATAGTATATTCAATTTGTGTATAAATGTACGTCTGGATATCAAATGTTACAGGCGCGCGCTAAAATATTTAAAAATCACCATAACACTTTTTTATTTATGTATTTTAAGCACAGTGTTTAGGTGAGTCATCCATCTAATTATATGAAATGAATTATATGCGGTTTCTTCTGGTATATGACTTTTAACATTAATTCCAAATAGTATTAGCATCATCAATAAATACGTTAGAAGAAATTTTACACCACGTTTCACTTAATATATTAATACGGGAATTTTATAAAAGGAGTCGAAACTAATTAGATATGAATAAGAGAAGTCGCATTATATATTCATAAATCAAGTTAAAACAATTTTATTGGAGAAATATTCGCTGCGATGTAGATTCTGTATTACTTATTGCGACAGTGATACAGGATCTAATGGTCGCATACGGTAGATTGAGATGTGAGATCGCTTTGACCGATATTTTATTCTTTTTTAATGCTCTATACTTCCTTAATATGTTAGTTCGAAACAATACATGACATTGACCTTCGTTGGCTATGTAAGAAGTCAGAACGTATAACATGGAATTTTACAAGGTGATGCACAATTCTGAACGTTTTTAGGAAATTGAAAAAAATAATAGATAATCGGCATGAATTTTTATTACACCCTTTCATAGCGTTTAAAGATAGATAATTTGAGGTGAAAAATGCGTAGCGAAAGCAAAGTACTACAATCGATGTTCCTAGGCGGTTATGATATTCCGGAAAATGCTTCTGGATTCTCTACAGAATGAATATTGTATGATGGCGTTAAATTACATACGAGGGCATAGTACAAAAATTTGAGATCATGAGGACGGCCGAAGTATTTACAAGAACAAATAAAAAATCAAATTATTTTATAGGAGACTTATAAACGATTACATGTAAATGTAAACACAAAATCAACTAACTTCACTTGTTCTAGTTAAGAATTAGAGATAGTCGGTTTTATCGCCGCACAAGAGTGCCCCGGTACGAGTACGGTTGGTGTTGGGTGGGTTGTTTTTATTAATAGCTATATCGCGCAATTGTGTATCAGGTCACTTGAGTCGCTTTTATAGTAACTATCGCTGGTTCAATCAATCATACATAGGTGCTCAAAAACGTTACGTAAATAAAAACACAGGTTACAAGGGATACACTAAATTATTAAATATATACATCGGTATCCTGATTTAATATATGACAGTTCTGTAAAATGTGATGTTTGCAATGTGAACTTGATGGCTTACGAAAAATGGTATTGCAAACGGCAGATGAAATTAGCAAGTCCCAATGAAAACTTAAAAAAATGGTATATCGTTTTCAATGACTAACCTGAAAGAAGACTAAGGCTATTGCGATATTATTTTGGCATTATTTAAAAAATACTAACGGTATGTCAAGCATAGAAAATATTGTATGTCAAGAAGGGTATTAGTATTGGTTTGATAACAATAGAAGGCTACTGATTACACTGGATTATGGGTAGCGGATCACAAAACTGAAATCCTTTTTAAAAGAAATGCACGTCCAAAAAACGGCTGCAGTGGGCAAAAGATAATATTAATCAGGATTTCAGAAACGTAATCTTTCCCGATGAGTACTTCTTTTGGGCATGGGTTTCAAGACCACATTCATGGTCCGTCCGTAAAAAACTTTTGCTGTTAAACAAACGATTAAAGTATATGTTTGAAGTACCCCTTCAAAAAGGTTTTGGTACATGATTTATTTTTAAGGGTGCTTTAAACATATATATATATATATAAAGACATTGCTAAAGTCTGTCCGAAAATGACTGGCAATAACAGCGCGTGGTTCTTACAACAAGACAACGACCCAGGACATTGAAATGTACTGACTGGAAAGCTGAAAATGACATCACTACGATGGCATCGATCATCGGATTCAAACGCTATTAAAAATGTGTGAGCCGCAATGAAGTTGAAGATTCGAAAAAAGAAGGTATTCACTTTCAAGTAGTTATCATACTAATTATGTATGATGTGGAAATCATTCCCAACAGCTTTGGCTGACAGTTTAGCCGAGAGTATGCCTCGACATTACCAAATCGTACTGGAGAACGAAGGAGATTGAACTTTCTACTAAAGGAACCCATGGTAGTGTTATAGGTTATATTTATATTACATTGAAAATAAATACTAATAAATTACTAAAGGAACGCATGGTAGTGTATAGGTTATATTTATATTATATTGAAAATAAATACTTGATTTTTATAAAAGGTATTTCTTTTAATGAAACCACGTACACGCTCTTGTGGTGCTAAGTGTACTTATCAATATCCCCTCGTATTTATGATTCGTTTATATTTAAATAGCTCTACATAAATTTTTAATTTAAAGTTTATTAAATAGCTACTAACTATAATTGTCGTGTTCTACAATATTCATTTATTTGAAATGTATTGTCATTTATGTTAATTCGTGCGCGAATTCAAAAATAGTTATTTTATTGGTAACAGAAAATGAACTATTCTTTACTTAAATTATAATCAGATAGATCAGCGTTATATTATTCTCATGTATTATTGTAGCTAAAAGATTTTCGATGATCTCATCTTACGCTCTATTAGATTCCAAAAATTAGAAGCGGAACTTCTCTAAGAAATAGTATTATTCATTCACTCCTGCTACGTAATATTACATAAAGCTTTTCAGGAGAGTGTATGTATGTAATTTTAATGTTTAAGGCTACATTATGTTACTTCACATTTAGGATTATTAATTAGACGCGTATTTATATCATTTGAAATTATGTTCAATTCTGATAATTACTAATCGCTTAAAAGAGCTGCTTAGGCGACCGTCAATATGTGTATTTTTTTAAATACAATTTATTTTCTATAACTTTACGTGTGTGTATGTGTAGCTATGGAATCTTGGGTCGCAATATTAGAACAGTTAATTAAAAGAAATGCTTTATTTTCGAAAGTGTGTTTTTCGAAGTATTTTCTTTTAATTTATTTAATAAAATAGGAATACGTGTATATTACTTATGACTTCGTGTTTGTGAAAATTTTTTCTCCTACATTTTTAAAATCATTCTCACAAAAAGTTTAGACATGTCTGATTGTATTGCATCAAAAATGCTGTATTGATTCGATGTTTCTTTGATGAAATCCAAACTCATAATACACGTTTTCAGGTATATATACAGAAAGTGTGCTGGCGAAACATTATTTTTACAAAATGACCAAATTGTAAATAAACAGTGAAAATCAAAAGCTGTTTTATTTGAAACGTGCTTCAAAAATATCTGGAAATTTGTAGGTTTGAATAACGGTTGCTATATGCTCATTTTGTCATTAGTACAAATTTTGTGTACGTCACTGTATGTGGTAATGTAATAACCTTTTGTGAATATAACACCCCATCAAATTTTCAAATCATTTATAGACTTCTTTTGAATTTCTTAAAATCTGATTTAATTTGTGTAGTTATATGGTCCTGTAATGTCGACTCTCTGAACGTTAGGAGTTCGGCTCATGTAATTAATTCATTAGACTTTACTTAAGTTATTCCTTGTCTTTGTGATATCATTAGCGTCCGCTCGAAAAGAATACCTTAAGTCTGGTTTAAATGGGGTAAAGGAATAATAGCTCGTTTCTTCGATAGTATTTTCCTTATTGTCCAGTAATTAGAGATATCGATGGTGTACGCTTCACGATTGATGGTTTTTAATATATTTTTGGTTTTCATAATTAACTGTCTTTTAAAGAAGAATAAACCTGTACTAGTTATTTTTATCACATCCACGTCACTGGAGGTACGTATTTGACATTTTTCGATTCCTAGATAAGCTTCGTTGTTACTTCTATGCAAGTTGTTGTCGTGTGAATACCTATTGGTTAGCAGCCTTTGTTTTATTACGGAATAATTTAAGGGTACCAAAGAAAGCGCCTTTTTTTCAACTATTGTTGGATTATAGTTCGTTTAAGCTATAATTCGTCATATATTATTTTGATTTGTTGGAAATTTTATTCAGCGAATGTTGACGAAGTACGTGGATATAACATCACTACACTTTTTGCACAGAAAAGTTCAATTTAGCGACCCTTCATGATCATTGAGGTAGGAATATTAATTATCGTTTATTTTATTTTACTATTTGCTCTTTGGAACTTTAGAGTCATTTCGACAACTGAAGTTTTTCTAAAAGTTGGGCTATCGTTTTAATTAGGTACCATATCAATTCAGTAGTTGTCTTCGCATTTCTGAACTACGAATCTCTAAATCGCTTCGTTAGCATATCTGGCTTAGCAGCGACTCGGCCACCCTCGAAAAGATGGATAACTTCGGTATAACATCCGTAAGTATCTATGTAAGGTAGTGGAACATTTGTTAGTTTAATCATTAGAAAATCGAGTAGTCGAGAGATAACTTTATTGACTTGTTAAAGTATAGCTAAGATAACCAAGGTTTACTTTGTATATTGTTTTTAAATTATTGCAGTTCATTGAGATAGGATGTAAATTGTTTTGTATGGATCCTATTTAGTAAATTGGCCTTCAGTCAGTGGTGGAGATATTTATGTTAAATATAGTAAGGCACAGATACTATTACACAATTCATGTAAACTGCATATGTATCAAGTCTAACTTCATGAGAGAACCTGTACGTTAAAGAAAAAGATATACTAGTATTGTAAATTTAGTAGTACGAGGGTGGTCCAAGAAGTATCCAATCCAACAAGGAAAATACAAACATTTTAGAAGGAAATATATTTTCTAACAACATAATCTCCTTCCTATATACTTTTCTCGGCGAAGTTCAATAAGTTCGATGCCTTTTTTATAACAAGAACTGTCTTGCTCCTCAAAATAGCCATTAACTGTTGATATCATATATATCATTGGAAAATCTTTGACCACTGAGCCATTTTCTCAAATTTGGGAACAGAACATAATGCCAGGGGGCTAAATCTGGCGAATAGGGTGCATGAGGTAGCAATTAAAACTTTAATCCATTAATTTTGGTCATCGCAATAACAATTCGTGAGCTGGTGCATCGTCTTGATGAAACAACACTTTCTTCTTAGTCAAATGCGGCCGTTTTTGCTTGATTTCTTCACTCAAACGTTGCAATAAGTTCGCATAATACTCGCCGTTGATAGCTCTTTCTTTTTCAAGATAGTCAATGAAAATTATTCCACGCGCATCCCAAAAAATCGATGCCATAAACTTGCCTGTAGATGAAACGGTCTTTGCCTTCTTTGGAGCCGGTTCTCCCTTTTGAGTCCATTGGTTTGATTGTTCTTTTGTCTCTCACTCATCTTGCACACAGCTTTCTCATGCCCAAATTTTCAGATAATGTGCGATATACCTCACAATTTGAAATGTCTGCGATATCTGCTAACTCGTGCACTTTCAATTAACGATCATCCAGTACCGCTTTGTGGATTTTCTTCATCATTTTTGGAGTCGTCACTGCTACCCAATATTTCACTGTTGCAAACGAAGGAGCAGGCTCACCCAGAGTAGGATCAAGTGCAGCTTTTATATCAGTTTGGCTGAGGCCTTTCAAATAGAAGTTTTGTATCAGGTAACGATGACCAATTTTCTCAATTTTTACAAATTCACTGAAAACGTTCACTATTGATGGCTGGCAAACAAATACTAAACAATGTGGCGTCTTCAAACTTGAAACATGTGCTTTACAGAAAGAATTTTGGCCCATGGAAAGATCAATAAAATTTCTTTTTGGATCCCCAATTTTTTTGACGTTTTCTTGGGTGGAATTTAATTATTCTATAATTTATATTTGTTGATTGATTTTATAGCTGGAAAGCAGATAAATGTTTTGCTTCACTGATTGAAACACGAGAAAAGTTATGTTTTATACCTTGGCATAAATAATCCAGTTAGTAAATCCAACTTTAGGCATCTATCTAAAAACATTTAAATAAGGATGGGCATTATTCATTTTTTGTCCATGATGTTTCGGTTATTATAGTGCGGTTTAGATCACCACACAGAAGCCCTCAAGTCAAGGTCTATAACATCTCAAGAATTTAATCTAGAAATATGCCCTATAGCCGATGTAAGATAGGAGCTAGGGTTACAGGGGAAATTCTGTTGTTCTTTATTATGGCATTTGTCCTATTGCGAAAAGGAAAGCAGAAACCCCTATTTAGGTTATATTAACTCTTGTTGATACTGTTAACGGTTGGTTAACAAGTGAAAGTGAAAATGAAGGAGACAAAGAATGTGAAACGGAACTGCTTTGTGTTTGTTTGACATTGTTTAAGAATTTAAAGTCTTTGCACCTAATACACTTTAGGAAAACTGTAATTGTTATTGGTTTTAGTGTTTACAATTTATCCTTGCTGTTTTCTGAATATTTGTCTAAGTTAAATGAAATAAAGTTCTGTTGTATTGTATTATGGTATTTGCCCAATTGACGTGATCATGAAAAGAAGATTAAAAACCCCTGTTTAAGTTATGCATCACCTCTTGTTGATACTACTAGTGGAAAATCATGTGGTGAAATTAAAAAAGAAGAAGCCTATGAAAATAAACTAAAACGAGACTTCGAAGGATTGCCTTGAAATTATTTAGTTTTAAGAATTGAAAGTCTTTATATATGATGCACTTTAGAAAAAAGGAAATAATTGTTAGTTGTAGTGCTTTCGATTTATTTTTGCTGTTTTCTGAATAAACGAAGTAAGGTTCTATTGTATTGTATTATGGTGACCATGAAGAGGAAACAAAAAACCTCAGTTTAGCTTATGCATCGTCTCATGTTGATACTATTAATGGTTGGTCATGTATGAAAGTGAAAAGAAGAAGATGACGAAGATAATGTAAAACTGGACTTCAAAGGATTGACTTGAAATTGTTTAGGTTCAAGAATTGAAAGTCTTTATATATCATGTATTTTAGAAAGAAAGCAAGTTAGTTGTAGTGTTTTCGATTTATTTTTGCTGTTTTCTGAATAATTGAAATAAGGTTCTATTGTATTGTATTATGGTGTTTGTCCAATTAGCGTGACCATGAAAAGGAAACAAAAAACCTCGGTTTAGATTATGAATCGTCTCTTGTTGACACTATTAGTGGTTGGTCATGTATGAAAGTGAAAAGAAGATGATGAAGATAATGTAGAACTGGACTTCAAAGAATTGCTTTGAAATTGTTTAGGATCAAGATTGATTGCACATAATACACTTAAAAAAATGAAATTATTATTGGCTGCAGTGTTTCTGCATTATTGTTGCTGTTAAATAAAATAAATTTGGGAAAATTTAAAAGTAATTGTTCTACATTCACTCAGAGTGTTATTGAAATTCTATTTTATCTTACTAAGGAATATTTTTTTAATTAGTTTTCTTGATTTTGTTATTAAGTTTAATATGTACAAAAATAATAGTCTTAAAAATCGGTCTTTCTGCCCTCCTTCTTTACGCAAAAAGACGTATTAATAAATATTATATATTTATTAATATTTCAGCTGTATAACTAGAGCAATTGCTTATATATTATGCAGATGTTTTCGGGGATATAGTAATCGAAATTAAGGTTAATATTAAACGCAGCTTTTATTGTAATCTTGAACTTGAAATCAAATAAAAGCTTAAGCAGTATTTGTCGCAGTAATTGGAAACAGAATTTGGCTCTAACATCAAAAGTCTACGAAACTTATCTTTAATTCTATATAATTTTGATAGACATATTAGTTTTTAATCGACCTTTAATTTATTAAACACTAACAATGTTTGTTTAAATACATTTAACTGTAGAAATTCATTACGAATACTTACATTAATGTGGGCCGTTGCTTCAAACTAAATTCTACAAATAATCCCTTGTACACATGTAAAGGATTTGATTAGAAAAAACGGCGGGAATCACCTGCACGACCACCACAGCGACACCCCACGTGGCACCATCGCGAAACAGCGTCTGTTATTTGACTGAAGCCCGCGTTAGAGTTCGAAACACCAGCACCGGTGTGTTTTGTGTCACACCGTGCGTTCAACGGTCGGTTCCCGGTGCGGTGTGGCGCTTGTCTATGTGTGTGTATTTGTATGTGTACATACTTACCTTGCCTTACCTTGCCCACTCTGCCAGTGTTATGGGCTTGTTTTCGAAAGGATAGGCGCATCTGAACGTGAATGATCTTAAAGTTGATGCCGACCGACCTACACGTTCACATAAGTTTAAAAAAAGTCGATGACGTTGATACTCTATCAAATGTGTAACAGTACACGGGAATCTGATTTAGAGTTGCTTTAAGTGCAGTTTTTTTATGTATCAATCACAAAATAGTTACGGGAAAGAGCCAAAAAATAACCCCTTCTAAAACAACACTTGAGACTTGTAAACCTTCAGGTTTATGGCCTTTCTAAGAATAAATTAAATTTTAACGAAGCTTTCTTTTAATTAGGACTATCCGTTAATATGTCTCTGCATTAAGAACCGAGAAGAAAGAGAAGCTTAATGTAGTAATACCCATAATTACATATTTTGTACAATGAAAAGGAAGTAGTAATTTTACATAATTGATTTGTATACATCTAGGAATCTTCATAAATTCTCGCTATAACTACAGAAAAACAACATAAAAGTAAATTTTCTTATTCTTAAATTTAATCGATTTTATGTTCCTGCATTCATTAAGACATTAATAGTCATTAAATCTTTATCTGAGAGTAATCGAAAATTTACTTTTGAATTGTTCTCATTGTTCGACAACGTTTTTATTAAAGCTCTTTTCCACAGCACTTAACAAAAAATAACTGCTGGAAGCCAACTTTGAGGTAGCTGTAGTAAGGTGAATGGTCTAACTGTTTAAATCCACAGTTGTAAATTGCATCTTGAATAATGGGTGAGTGCAGGTGCATCGTCAAACAATGCCTTTTATTTCTCCCTTTATGTTTTACATGTATACTGTATGGTTGTGTAATATTGCCCATAGCCAGCCGTTTACTTTTTATTTAGAGTTTAATATCAGAATTATTATCTATGATTTTGGGGATTCGCAAATATTCTGCTATAAAAAAACTATAAGAAAAATGTTATAAATCCATCAAACTTTAATAACTTTGAATATCTAGTTTAAATTTTGCCCAAAAACATTACTATTTCAATTAGAATCCATGGGAGCATATTGCTGTTTGCTGGTGAATCAGAATTATTTTATTTGGAGAAGATTTCTAAAACAATATGCCTTCTAGGGTAATATTTAGACGTGATTTTGAAATTGTAATAGGAAGCCGACTCGCAGTGTTAGATTCGTTGCTATCTTAATATGTAAAATAGCTATACTTGCAACAGGCTATCTGCCCATTCGTAAACATATAGACTCAAAGCTTGTTAACGATCCCTCTTACCTATTAATATTTCTTTCCTACAGCTGTTCATTGTAGGAGTTTTATACAGGTACCACGGTGAAATTTATTTGTTGAAAATGAATTACTTAATACTTACTTACTTAATCCTATAGACTCTTATACCTTTCGGTGTCGAGTCATACTGGAGTCGAGTCCTCCGCTTCTCCTCTCCATATCTCCCTCCACTTTCCTCTGTTGCTCGCCAAAGCCTTTATGTTCTCCCATCCTACTACCCTCTTCTCGGTCGCCGCCCGTATTTCATCCCTCCACGTTCTTTTCGGTCTACCCCACTTCCTCTTTCCAATATCCCAGGCCTCAAACAACTGCCTAATCAACCTCTCCTCGCCCCTTCTCATTACATGACCCAACCACCTTAGCTGACACTGTTCTATCGTCGTTTCTATTGAGATTATGTTTAAATTTTCCCTAAATACCCGGTTCCAAATTTTATCCATTCTCGTTTTCCCCTCTATTTTTCTCAGGAATCTCATCTCTGTGCTTGTAAGTCTACTCCTCTGCCTCTGTGTTGTTGTCCAAGATTCGCACGCGTATGTCATTGTCGGTTTTACAACTTTTCTAATTATTTCCGTTTTTACCTCTCTTGGTATTTCCTTCTTACTTAGAAAGCTGTTCTTTATGCTGTTATATAACCTATCGGTCTTTGCTATTCTTTCATTTATTTCGTCGTCAAGGGTTCCCTCCCTGTTTATTATCACGCCTATGTATGTGAATCTATCCACCAGCTCTATTATCTCGCTATCTATCTGTATCCTGTGCTTCTCCTTCCGTGCTCCAATTATCATTGTTTTAGTTTTCTGTTTATTTATTTTCATATTTAGTTTCTTCAGTTCTTCGTTAATAATAGTAACATTTCTTTGTAGCTGTTTCTCTATATCTACTGCTTAATTGATCAATAAGGTTGATATATAACCCCTTTCCACAATTAACTATTTGTAAATTCTGTATACGCATTTCGACAACCAAGTTGTCATCATCAGCAGATAATTTCAAAGTGTCGCACCTGGTGTACGAAAAAACAAACTCCGTACGCGATCCACATGAAAAAAACAAGATGTGCACAGTTCAGATAATTTCAAAGTGTCGCACCTGGTAAAACAGCGAAAAAATTGTACGAAAAAACAAACTCCGTACGCGATCCGCACCGTTGAAAACCAAGATGTGCACATCTTGGTTTTCAACGGTGCGGATCGCGTACGGA
The DNA here is from genome assembly GCA_031893035.1 of Dermolepida albohirtum. Classification (NCBI taxonomy): domain Eukaryota; kingdom Metazoa; phylum Arthropoda; class Insecta; order Coleoptera; family Scarabaeidae; genus Dermolepida; species Dermolepida albohirtum. Next base: position 197,433 of record JAVIWB010001733.1, read on the forward strand.
GTGTTTTACCAGGTGCGACACTTTGAAATTATCTGCTGATGATGACAACTTGGTTGTCGAAATGCGTATACAGAATTTACAAATAGTTAATTGTGGAAAGGGGTTATATATCAACCTTATTGATCAAGTCAATCAACCACAGGCTCCATCAAATTCAACTTCAACTATCTGCTTAATTGCTTCATCTAGAACCAAGTTAAAAAGCAATGGGCTTAGAATGCATCCCTGTCTCAGTCCAATTTTGTTAGCAAATGGTTTGGATTTTTCATTTCTTATTCTTATGTAACTCTCAGTTTTTTCGTAGAGATTTTGTATGTTTTGTAGTAGCCTCCTTTCTATTCCTCTACTCCTTAGTATTCTCCAAACATCTTCTCTTCTCACTCTGTCAAATGCCTTCTCCATGTCAATAAAACAGGCATGTATCCGTCCCCCAGATCTAACCGCCCTTTCTGACACTCTCTGAATCACTTAATAATTATTGGAAACATTGAACAAGTCTGTGAACAGTTTTGGTCATATGCCTCTTTTATAGTAAAAAAGGAGGTAGCTCATGGCTCATGATCATGAAGTTGATCAATTAGAATGTCCTTTCTTTGTTCCCTTTCGTCAATCAGACAGGAATTTTGCTAAAAAATCTCGTGCACCTTTTAGCATTTTTTAAACATAATTCACTAGGTTGCTCCCATTCCACAATCTTTTTTTTTCGTTTAATAGTGGATCATTTTAAAGACCAATTTATCTCATTGCAATGGTCGTTAATATCGCATGTTTACCCACTTCGCACAGTCACAGAAAAGAATAAATGCTATCCTTCCAAGACTATTTTAAAGTGATTGCATTTCTGGAGTGAAAACTAGTCCTTAAAACATTTTCTCCAATCTTCATTTCATTTTTAAAAACGCCTAACGCCATGCAATATCACGTATCTTATGCAGAGTTTGACAAAATCAACAACTCATTTTAACAGCTTATAAAGATTTATTGAAACTACGATGAAAACTTGTTCATTAACTCCAAAAATGTGGCGACCATTTTTTTTGTTTCGATTTTTTCCTCAAACAAATTTCTTTGGAACCTACTTACTTCCAAAGACACAAATCGCTGGTTGCTTTTTTTCAAGATTATAGCGTATACCAGTTTCCTCACCTTGACGAGAAGACCCATTGGCAGAGCGATGAAGTGTAGATATTTGCACAATCTCACATAATTTTCGTTTTAAAATGAAGTCAAATTGTTGGGAATCTAAAGAATTAAAGCTCAGGTACCTTCAAATACTTATGTAAGGCGATGTTGTTTGTCTTCATACCAATGCTTAGAGTTGCTTCTTCTCGGTCTATCATAATCTGCCGATCTTTATCAATCGTGTCTAAGCAAATAACAATATTGTTTTGGTTACAGCCGTTTTTTGTCACAAAAACTCGAGACGTGTCATTTAAAAAAGTCGAACACTTTGAAATTCATTGTACTCCATTGTTTGTCATGACATATTCAATTGATTTTCTCGAAATATTTCTTACGGCTTAATCACGTTTAAAATGTTGGAAAATTGCAGTCAGATAATGCTTTTTATTCAGTTTCATAATTTCTCGCGCTAATGACTTTAAACCTTTGTAATTAGTTAAAAAATACTTAAGTATATTTTTAACTGTCTCTGTCACTAAGGTTGTAAATAACTAGGCTAAAATTTGTAGCAAAATATCATGGTCCACTAGCGAAAGCCAGTAGAAAGAGCACAGCCTTATTGATAAGCAGTGCCAGAAGCAGTAAAGTAGTGCGACAAACCATAATTAATGCCATATCACATGTTGAATAGAGATCCCTACAGTAAAGTAGTTCTAGTACTCTGACAAAATGTTGAATTTCTTCTGAAATATTACTATTCAAATATATAGGTAAATAAGAACAATCAATTATGTTCTCAACAATATTCAAAGCAGAACGTGTTCCACATACTTCAGAGGAAAGAAAAACGGTATCTCTTTTTACATAATCCTACATTCGATGGTAGTATATTGCATTTATTTCAATTGAAATTCTTAGAATTTACGTTGTATTATAGGGTTTATACGTGTTTTAGAAGAGCTAGAAATAAATGCAAGAAATTTCAGAAAAATTACAGAGAGGTAACATTACCGATTATTACTATACAAATGCAGGAGCTGGACATTGGTGATTAAAATAAGAAGCGAAATAAACGCTGTAGAAATGAGATTTCTTAAGCAAATTGCTAACAAGACAAGAAGAGATAAAATAGAAAAACCCCGACAAAATGAAAGAGAAACAGCTGGGATGGTATGACAATTCGTATGAGTAACAATAGAATAGCTAAAAGAATTCATAGCGAAGTACACAGCGAAAACTGGAAGAAGACTAAGGCGTTCATGGAAAGAGAAAATTTAATCATGATTAGCACAGAGATACCAAATAGATGGATGCGCCAAGACAGAAATGGCAAGTATATGTACAACTAAAACTTAAATCAAGTAGCTTTACGCGTAATTGTGGGAAGTTTCCAGTTTTAAGTAAGCAACAAATGTATATAAAAAAGTTTTAGAAGAATCATTCCATAAGTTTAAAATATAAGTTGAAAATTAGAAAGTGGTCCTGAAAAATTCGAATTTTCCACTTATATTTTAAATTAACTAATAAGTTTAAAATGTAAGTTGAAAATTAGAAAGCAGTTCTGAAAAATTCGAATTTTTATTCCTCTCTACATCGTACATAAGATACTTTTTGATAAATTTATTGCTCTCTGATGAGATTCGAACTCACGATCTCTTGCTCACTATGTCATCTATCTAAACCACTTGAGCGCAGAGAATGATGGTATTTGAATCTACTAACATGTCATAAATTGCATTATGGAAACAGGTGTTAAATGGGACACATCCTTTAATTATATACAGCGATATTACAATTATCTAACCCCAACTTTGGCGACGGAGATTTAAAGATTTTTTTGTGTTTAGTAATAAAGTTGTAATTGAAGATCTGTAAATGCGTGTATTTATTTAAATCATTCTTATGTAGAAGGCGATTTAAGACTTCGATGTTTCAGTTATGGTAGTTTTCTTTATAGCCTTGTTCTGATGCGTCTAGTATGTTTGCAAAAAGATAGAGTACAATGGAAAACTAAAGAGTGCCTAACATATCTTGTTGGAGTATACCCTACTTTATTGTTAGTTGTGTGTACTTCATTGTGCGTTTCTGTGTAGGATTATTCGCTAACATAGTATCTTGTATATCTAAAGGATATATAATTATATCGTACTTTCTCGGCCTAACGCCGGCAAACTTAATTTATATACTTATGGTCTTGCGCTGGGAGTGTACGCAGCTGATATTGTATGGTTTTATTACTCATCACAAAATGAGACTACAACTTTTATATTTTACCCATTTAAAGGTGGTTATCATAGATGCGATTGTATTGATCGAATGACGAGTAGAGTTTGCATGCGATGGAGAAATTGTTTTTTTTTCTAATATCTTTTACTGCTATCACAACCGGTACTATTGTTACTGCTTCTTGATTCTAAAGCTCTTTTATTTCGATTGTAAAATTTTATATATTTTACTATACTTTCTTGTTCATTATGTGTAATATTTGTATCATTTGGTATCACTATATATATTATGTACGTTTTCCTTTTTTTAACAATAAGTGTAATGACCGGCCACTTACTACTAATTATTATTATGGCCTAGATTTTACTTACTTCCTCAGCCTAACGCCGGAAAACATTTCACCAAACACACCTCTATAGGTTTGAGCTCGGACTGTACGCGGCTAATATTGAGGTCCTACTATACTTTATGATGCTTATATCTTTTATTAACATCATTATTAATATCTTTGTGTTTAAATGCAAATGAATTTAGGCTCTTTCCTATTGTGTATTTAGAAATCTTCTATTTTAAAATTATATAAGTTATTAAATAAAGTTTTTTGCAATGTGATATATTCGCGCATACATACATATATACATATACATACATATATATATATATATATATATATATATATATATATATATATATATATATATATATATATATATATATATATATATATATATATATATATATATAGTAGATATATACATATATCTGGATTTTTATTTAAGGTTTTTATATAGAAATTACTCCAGTAGTCCAATTTATAATTAGTATTATATGCTGGCTGCATCTTTATCAACATGTACAGGTTGGTAGAAAAGTTTTGAAAGCGACACCTATTAAGCAGTAGAGGAATCAAAATTCATACGCCATTTTAATATCTCATGTGTCATATGAACACACTAAAAATTTTATCTCGATCTGTCAATTCATTCATTGTTAGCAATCTATTTGAATTAGACGTGTCGATATATTTTTTAACAATGGAAAAAACTGAATATTGCGCTGTGATAAAATTCTTTGTTTTGTAAGGTTTATCAGCAACAGAGATTCATACAAAATCGGTGAACGTGTTCAAGGAATGTGCTCCTTCATTTCCAACAGTACATCGATAGGTTTTAGAGTTTAAACGTGGTCGTACAAGCGTTGAAAATGAACCACCTAGTGGACGACCAAAAATTGCAACAACAGCAGAAATCATTGAGCAAGTACATAATATGGTTAGTGAAGATCCGAATTTGACTAAGCGTGAAATTGCTAATACCATAGACATCTCAGACGAACGAGTACTCCATATTTTACGTGAAGAATTACATATGAAAAAGCTGTTTGAAAAGTTAGTGCCGCATTCGTTAACAATTCAACAAAAACTGGATCGAAAACAAATTTCTCAGCGTAACTTGGTGCATTTCAAGCAGAATAAAACCGATTTCTTGCGTCGTTTTATAACTATGGATGAGACTTGGATCTACCACCATGATCCTAAATTGAAACAAGAACGATTACAGTGGACTACGGTTGGTTGTTCAACTCCAAAAGAGATGAAGTCAGGACGATCGGCAAAAAAGGTTATGGCATCAGTGTTTTGAGATGCAAAAGGAATTTATTGATTGATTATCTTGAAAAAGGTAAAACAATTAACTCAGAGTATTATTGTAACCCTTTAGATCAACTGAATGCAAAAATTCGTGAAAAAAGACCTGGTTTAGCGAAACAAAAAATAATTTTTCATCAAGACAATGCGCCTTCACACAAAAGTGTTTTGACGATGGCTAAATTGAATGAATTAAAGTACGAATTGCTTGAACAACCACCGTATTCACCAGATTTAGCTCCGAGTGATTACTACCTCTTCAGAAACTTGAAACAATTCGTTCATGGAAAACGTTTTTCATCGAATGAAGAAGATATTTCAGCCGTGAAACAGTATTTTGCAGAGCTTCCAGAAAATCATTACAGAGATGGTATAAAATTATTGGAGGATCATTGGAATACATATATTGAAGTTGAGGGAGATTACATTGAATAAAAAAACTAATTTCATTCAAAAATTCACATTGTTTCATTTTTGCTTTCAAAACTTTTCTACCAACCTGTATTTGTATTATTTGGTGATGATGTTCGATCTATTATTTTGTTTTTCCAGGTTCGTATTTTATTGTTGTTGGTTATCATAAATTCCTCTGAAGTGAAATATATATTACTGAGATTTAATGGTGTGATTTTGTTGTCTGCTTTTATTATTATTTTGCGAAGGTTGTTTGTCATGGTCAGAAAGCATGTTCTGAGGTTGTTTACTTGTCAACAGCGCGTATTTTTTATATTAAAGAAAGCTCTGCCACTTTGTTTTTTCTGGGTAATGTAAACTGTTTTACCGCAGAATGTTGATGATAAGAATGATATTTGGTTGCTGTTACTCTGATAAGTCTATTGAGGGAGTCTACCTCTGTGTCTGACGATTTTATGAGATCGAATGAGTAAATTAGAAGTAGGAATACATATGTGTTAACTGCTTCAGTTTTATTTTTAGTGTTTAAGTATAAAAATCTTATGTAAACGATTTTAAAATTGTTCTTGATTTTATTATTAATATTTCACTTAGCTGTATATGCATCTATTTTATAACCCATGTCAAAAAACTATAAACGTCGAAGGCTTTAATTGTTGTTAATATTTGAATTTGATAGCCTGTGGTTGATTGACTTGATCAATAACAAGACACTGTCTTCTAACTATTGCAATTTTAACGTTCCTGTACCACAAATATTCCTAAATATTTTTCCAATCTGTAATCCCCTAAGCAGCTCTTATTTCTACAGGCTACAAGCCTTACAGTTAACTAAAATTATGTTGGAATTTGGTATGTATTTGAATCATGAATGTAGTCTACAAAACTCGAATGTAAATTGTATTAGCATCATCTTTAAAAGAGCTGTAACTATCTCAAACAATGTAATATTTTAGAAGTATGCGTGTGTATCTGTCGTTTATAGATATACACTTTAAACTCTAACTTGCGATCGGTAAAAGGTGTCCGACATCCGTGCCCCACCAGGTGATTGCTGCCTCCGGTCGAATTCCAACGGTACTGTGGCACCGATCACTCGTACACGGTTTGCAATGTGCAGCCATTGATCTGCAAATACTCGACCTGCAGAGGTACGTGAAAGTGGCACAGAACCAACCCTATACTCCCATTTCGTGTATCTGGGTTGTCTCACACACAGTTCCTAAAATTAAGGTCGCACGACCAACGATGATAAAAATTGTAAACTGCGATTCTATACGTTACGTGTAAATTTTCTGATATGAGTTAATTTACTATTAAACACGTTCAAAATTGTCGTACGTACTCTAAAGTTATAATAAATTGGAATATTACCTTGAAAGCTTGCTCTTATTGATAAAAGATTACGTAATCAACAATATCTTACAAGAACACAGACCTTTCTCTATACGATATTACAAACAGCAACAGTAATAATAATTGCTGTTATGTAATTAGATGATACAGAAAATATTTCAGTACGTTTTAAAATAGTGTACTGCTCTTTCTTCATTAATCAAGAGAATCTTTAATTTACTCTTAAATATTGTATACATATATCAGTGGCGGCTCGTGAGTATTTGACATGGTGAGGCAGATAGAATAATAAATATTCAAAATTGTTTACAATTGATTAATAAACTCTATATACCTACTACATATAAAAACAGTTTATATATATATATATATATATATATAGGGCTTCCAGTACAAACAGGGCTGCCAGACGTGAACTGAGCCCTATATCGCGCCCCAATCGATTTTTAAGGGAAAACGAAGTTTACAAACCCTTGTGAAACGAAAATAAATATTCTAAAAAATCAAACAAATTCTAAAAAATTTCGAAAATAAGAACTCAATCTTCTAGGATTTAAAAATAAAAAATAAATACATTCCTATTATAATATAAAATTTAATAATATAACAAATATATACATATATATGTATATATATATAAATCAACAACAATCCAATAACAAAATTTCAAAATTACATGCAAAATGAAAATATTTTAAAATACAGAGAATTTCCTTTATTGGCATTGCACGTAGAATTACATTTAATAGATTTTACTTCTTGTATAGCAAAGGTATCCTCCGGTTTTTTGTGTTAGCAAAATAATCAATTACATCATTATAAAACAATCGTTTTAACCAATTCCTTTTCGATTGCAATTAGTGCACAGTTACTAAGCTTTGTGTCCAATTGTATTTCTAACATACGATTTTATACGTTTCAATGTGGAAAAATCAACGGACGGAAGTTTATGGTAACTACTATACTTAGCAATTTAAAAAGTTCTGGCATACAGATGGCTAACTTTTGGTGCATAAATCTTAACATTTCACATGGTGTTTTAGAATTACCAAGGAGTTGCATGTCACTATAAATAACAGCTAATTCATTTTTTAATTGAATTTGATCAAAAAATTTTTATTGTTCAAACAAATTATTTAAGAGCCTCTGAGGAAATGCCTTCGAATATTCTTCAAATTTACTTTCTGTTAATAAATCAAAAAAAGCAAGTTTTTCTAAATCAATAAATCTAATTTCAATTTGACTAATAAACGTATCTAGAATTTCGAAAAATAATTTTCTATAATTTTGTTTAGTATCTGGAACGTCATCAATTCTACGCCTTTTATGTGCAACAGATTCGTCTGACATCGAATTTTCGTATACAGTACTGAAATATGTATCACACTCCCGAAATTCTCTAAACTTATCAAGCAAAAAACGTAATTATTATTATTATTATTGAAATTTCTGTTAGACTTACCGTGTATTGTAAGAGATTTTGATAAACCAGGGTTTGGTCTCGGAAGGTTTTTGACATATAATTGATCTTCACACACGAACGTATTTCTTATTAAAAAATCTACAATGTCTTGTGTATTTCTTACATTTTCTAAATCCATATTCACAATTTTTAAATCACTGAAAATATCACTAAACAAATATTAAAATACTTAACCTAACTTTGTTATTCCCCCAAGTTGTAAATTTTCAGCCTCGAGTATATTCGGTAGTTCGGCGAATTCGATGAGACTATTAAATTGGCTTCACTAAATAATACATACATACATACATTAATATCTAAAGAATATCTACTTGAAACAATAAAAATACTCCTGTTAAAACTAAAAACATATTATTTGCGTGGAATATTGAGAAACTGTACAAGAAGAATGTAAACCTTTAGACATCTTTATATCATTAAATAAATACTTAATTTATCCTATTAATAATGCTTTCTATATTATTAAAAAATTCAAAAATCTCACAATAAAGTTAGAAAAATCTATTAACTTTTTGAATATTTTTTCTTCTTTGTTATCTTAAATATGTAGCTAATACTTTACTGTAATTTCCATAGAAATTGAGAATTTTTTTGACTGCTGTAGTGCGTTATAAATTTTCAATGAGAGGCAATGAGTGGCCGGGCCTCAAATATTCGTGTTTATAGGGATATACATAGATCAAGCATGAAGTTGGTCGGGGCAGTACGCGCTCGTACATTCGCACGGAATTAAAATGAAATGATAAATTTGTACTTTGCTTGTAATGCCGGTTTATTTAAAACTATTTTCTTATTGTTTATAAGATAAATTCTGAATAAAAGATGATAATTAATTTATAATGAATTTTAAAAGTATACATATTATTCTTGTTATAATTCCAAGATTTAGATGGTGAGGCATATATATGATATACATATATGTTAATATACATATATCGAAAATTCTTCTGATGTTGTGCCTAAACAGTAAAACAATATTTATTTTTGAAAATGTAATTGCAATTTCTTTATGTACATTTAGTCCCCATTAGAGCAAATGAGTTTTTAATTCTAAAGGAATCACTTTCCGAAATATTTTTCCTATATTTCTTATATTCATCCTGTTTCTGAAAATACTTCTCTTACTTCTTTTTTTATAATCGATAGCCCAATTTTTCTTGGACATGCTGAAATAAAAAGAAATAGTTAGGAACTATATCGGAACTACATAGTTTACACATTATTTCGATATTTTCTTAAATTAAATAGTCAATTGTTCAAGAAGCGGTATACGAGATGTGGCAATTAAATAATGAGACTAGTGTGAGTAATGTCATTTATTGCAAATAAACTTTTATCTCCTTCAACATACTCTCCTCCTCTATCTATACGCCGCTGTATACTTCCACTGCTTATAACAATGCTGTAGTCCATCAGTTGTCAGCATCTTCAACAACTGTGCTATTTTTGCTTTTACCTGTTCAAGAGACTGAAAATGTGTTCCCTTTAATGCACTTTTTACTCTTGGGAACTGGTAGAAGTCACATGGTACAAGATCTGTCGAATACGGAGGATGATCAAGCATAGCAATGCGCTTGTCCGCTAAAAACTGCTTCACAGATAGGGTATTACGAGCTGATAAGGCATTGCGAAAGTTGTTCTTCCACAAATCCGGTCTTTTCTTCCTGACTCTTTACCTCAGCTTGATTAGGACTTCTTTGTAGTATTATTGATTAACGGTTTGACACTCAGGTCTTTAGTCACCTACGACAACGCTCTCGATATCGAAAAATGCGATCAGCATAGCTTTCAATTTCGACTTGCTCGTTCGTGCTTCTTTCTGTCTTGGCAATCCGGCGGTCTTCCAGTGCATCGATTGACGCTTTGTTTGAGGGACATACTGGAAAATCCAAGTTTCATCACATGCGATGATTTTTGTGACCAAGTCTAGTTTTTCTGTGAGACGTTCCATGATGTCAGAGCAAATGTTAATCCGGTTGTCTTTTTGTTCCTGAGTGAGATTTTTCGACACTATTTTTGCCCAAATTTTTATCATGTATAATTCATCTTGCAAAATATGTCATTAATGTTAACCATATCGGCATTCATCCGAATGCTCAAAAGTTGGTCTTTCCACACAATTTCATGAATTTTAACAACGCTAGCCATTGCGTGTGGGTAGACGGAAAATGATGGAAAGCGATTAAATTTGTTGTTGATAAGATTTCGGATTTTTGACCTAGTGTTAGAAGATGGAAAAATCTCAAGGCTCGCGTAAGCCAGGTCGCTTCCCTGAAATATATCTATCCTCACCGGGATCGTAACGACTAGATACTTACATCCTATATATAAAAGCTATACATAACGCATTTCTTTAAAGTATTCAACACATACGTAAATTATTGCAAAAAATGTGGAATAAGTTGAAATATAAATTTAATTTAAATATACAAAAGCTAACGTATAATTACATCAAATTTAAATTTACATGCAATAATATCTTTGACTAGCCGGGCAAATTAAAAAAAATAATTATGCCTACCGGGCCGCATATTAAAGTATTGTAGATGAGTGATTTAAGTTGCATGTCGTTAATGTGAAACGAGCTAGCGGATTGGCCGCCGCTGGTTTAATTGAATGGTTGCTAAAACAGATCATTAAACTAGGTTTAATGTCTAATGTCAAGTAATGCTAATATTTTTCACGTTCTATTTTGATCCAAGTTGATGACAACTAAGTATTAAATGTAAAGCTCTTGGCTAATAATTAGCAGCAGGTATATTGCCTTATATACTGATCACATTTCCAAAAGAAATACAAGGTTAATGAGAAAATTGTAATCTGTTATTTTTACGTATACGTTTAACTGAACCAAACGAAATCTATTTCTTAGTGATGAATACTGATTGTAATAATAACAATAATTACAGTGTTATTGTTAACATTTACTCAATCGGCAGACGGTTTCTGAATAAACAATAAAAAAACTAATTCCATCTGCATTAAAATACAAAGATAAATATAAGAAGACATATATTGACAATAATGACGATAATAATATTCTTTTGCACAGAGATACAAAGCGTCATAAAGATTTTATTAATTTACTGGTTTATGATGTATAATAGCACTGAGCTACCGATCAATATATATGGGGGTTAAATGAAGAACTTTCTGGTGCTAAGTCGATGAAATATAATCAAATCTACAACAGCCTAACAACAAGTACAGAAAGCCATGAGTTATTATTACGACCGCGCCAATGGTGCGACTTAAGATATTTGGCTGCCAGTATTCACTAAAATGAGAAGGAATATTTCGAAAAAAACAGTCGTATTCTACCGTAGAGCAGTGGTACCTCTAATAAATTTCGACTTTTTTTAAATGACACGCTTTGAGTTTCTAAGCTAAAAACGACTGTTATCGAAATAAATTTTCGTCTTATCCCGAGCCTGATTGAATAGGATCGGCATGTAACTGTAAGGAATGTTCAGCAACCATAAAAGTTAGCGTTAGGTAATTAACATTGTAGAAAAATTTCAACGGAGACTGTGGATGATTTAATTAATCAATTAAGGTTAATATAACCTATTTTCACAATAGTTTTCGTATTTGTATACGTATTTCGACAACTACGTTGCCATCTCACACACACGCTCTCGACGTTGAAATTTTAGTACGACCTTTGTGTTTGTGCGGATTTCGCCCCAATTCCAGATGCAACAATGTGATTAATTACCTGCTGATGATGACAACTTAGTTGTCGAACGACGTATACATAATTCGAAAATTATTGTGGAAAGGTGTTATATTAACCTTAATTGATAACTAACATTATCTTATATAAACATTCGAACGTACATAATATTTTTTCCGTTTGGATTTCATACAATTCGACTTCATTTCACAAAGAAGATCGCGTGAGATGATACAGATCTACAGCAGATAGTTTTGTCAATGGGTTGCCTCATTTAGAAATCTTTAAATCAAAATCATTACAATTTAGTATATTGCTAGGATTCTAAAAACAGAAACAGTAGAAAGTTTCGGTTTTTATAAATGGGCTAGCTTCAGTGAAAATTCTTCGAGAAGAAAGCCCTAATAAAAAAATGGTCGACAAGGTGCTGAGAAGCACCGTACCGTTAATGCAAAATATATTACAGTTTATTTGCCTAAATTCTCTAAAGTATCTGCGAAAATCGTTCATATGCATCATGATAACGCTTAGACTCACACCACTGATAGAACTATTGAGTATTTGAATACTAAAAACATTGAAGTAATAGATAATTCCCCATATAGTCCCGATCTGGTACCCAATAATTTTTTATTCCCATGTGTAAAGGTAAGTTATGTGACTTACGTTTATTATACATGTATGTATCTACTGAAGAAGAGTAGAAGCATTTAAAAATGAAATGGCAAACCTAACGTAGAGAAGTGGCAGAAAATGCTTTGGACGATTCACTTTTATAGAAAAGAATACATACTTTCAAAAATTATAAGTACATATGTTTTGTCAAAAAAATTAGACTCAATAGAAAGAGAACAGCCAGTTCTCTTTCTGTATATTAACCCAATGACTCAGATAATATGATAACATATTTGCTATTTAAATGGTTACCTTCTGTTCGTAAATATATGCATATAGACGCAGCGGTACACTCGATATTAAGTGTCTTGTTTTCTAAAGAGTATAAACGTAGTATATTCTCAGATGTCTAAACAATAAGATTTACACGTACTTTTATTCCAACGCAATATGCTAAATTATCAGAAATACGTATACGTTGGTGTACTGGATCCAAAAATAAATAAACAGACGTTGATTGCTCAAGGCGAAATGATTAAAACGTTCTTAGACAGGTTCATCGCCCGTATTTGACCAAAGTTTTGGACTTAATTGTGATTAAGTGGAACGACTTTTTATATTTGTAAATGCGGACAATATCGAATCCGCTTTTTAAGTTGTAACGTATTTTTATTAATATATCGCAAACTTTTCGCTCAAGTACGTTAAAATCGTTGTGTTTAATTATAAATTTGTTTCTTTTTTTAAATAAAGGAAGCTAGGTTATATTGGGATTATTAAATTTTTAATTTCTAAATATGCACAAAATTTTCTACTATGGATAAAACTAAGCACATGATAAGGTTAAAGGAATACCTATATAAAAATGGAAGAAAAATCAAAGCTGTACAATAACATCAAATAAAGCCTTGCGGTGTATTCTGAAACTTTAGAACAAGTTAAGCTTTTGATCGTGACGACTTTCCTAGCTTCTTCATTAGAAATTTTAGTATTTTTATGCGAATCTTTATCAATCATTTTTAATTTGATCTATGCTACTTGTTCTTTCCTTTAGAAAATTGGTATACTCTTACCAGTGTACAAGAAAGGTGATTGTTCTGGAATAAGTAATTTGAGGATAATATCATTTTGAAGTATTTGAATCTTTAATTCACTAACAAATATCAGGGGAAACAAAATTACTACCCCTCTCTCACCAGCATGGATTGATCAAATCTACTGTAACAAACTTAGCTCAAATCACGTACTGTATTTCAAAATATATAGATAAACGCGTTCCAGTAAATAGTTAAGTTAAATACAGATTTTCATTCTACTAATCACTCTACAGTTTTGAAAAAGTTGGATGTAGATGTACGAGTTTTACAAACAATGTAAACTCGACCTGATCCGAGTCCGAAACAAATTTTCGGAACAAGTCAGAAATTTAAATCGCTCTTTAGGTATAGATTCGAGATCCGATCCGAATTTCGAACCATGTAAGAGCTACGACTAATTAAATAATTGTTAATTACAGTTAAAATAAATTGAAAATGTCTGACAGAACTGAAGTTTATGGTAATGTGATAAACGAAGCTTCAATTCGAAGATGGTACATCGTGTTTAATGAACGCTCGGCCGGGCCTTCAGTTGTGACTGACGAATCAAAGATTAAGGATAAAATTCAACAGAATAGACATTTCACTATAGTTGGACTGAAATGATTCTTATCTGAAATTTCAAGAACGGTTCCTTATGAAATAATTAATGATGATATGGGCTACAAAAAAGTGTATGCTAGGTGGATTCCTCGAGTTTTTATATATAAAGGCAAAAGAAAGGAATGAGAGCTGCGCTGACTTTGCTCAGTCGGTAAGAGTTTTTAAGCCACATTGTTATTGATGATGAGATCTGGATGTCACATAAAACTCTAGAAACAAAGCGTCAGTCGATGGAATGGCATCACTCTCGGACTCCATAAAAACCAGAAGAAGCTAAACAAATTCTGAGCACCAAATGGGTACGGTGTTTTGGGACCGAAAGAGTGTCCTTCTTATCAATTAAACGTCTAAAGAGAAGACCATAAGTGCAGCGTCTTGCTGTCAGGCTCTTCACCAACTACGCAGCGCCATTCAAAACAAACGGCGTGGATTGTTGCGCAACGGCTTTGTGCTCCTTCACGATAGCGCATGTCTGTATACTGCTGCGTTAATGAAGAACTTACTTCAGCAGTTCATTTGGAAGGTTTTTGAACATCCGTCTCATAAGCTCTGGTTTGTTCCCGAGTGATTACCATCTTTTCCCTAGATTTTTTTGGACAAAAACTACTATTGAAGTGATAACAAACTGAAAGATAGTGTTAGTGACTAATTCAACATCTTGGTGGCAACTGAGTATGCAGAAGGCACAGAAAAGCTGACGAAACACTATGAGTAATGTCTAATTTGAACGGCGTTTATGTAGAAAAATAACTAAGGTCATTTGACACCTGTTTTAAAATAAGTTTCGTTTCATTATCTTAAACAAAAATGTCTAGAGAAACAAGCGTTTTTTACTTTTAGAAATACCGTCGTATTTTAAGAAGTTTCGCTATTAATTTACTAAAACATTAGTAATTTGTCTTGTTCATATACCCGCCCAGGATCAACTACTTTTTTTATATATCTTTTATAAACATTACTTTCTTTAGAACTTTTTCCTTTTACCTTTTTGGTTTTAGAATCACCATCGTATTTATGGAGATATAAATAAAACGTATTATACATAAAAATAACGTACCAGAAAAGTTAATAAGTAACCAAATTCAAGACGTAGGTTATTGTTGTCAATGTATATGCGTTTTTTACCGTTGCTGTAAATAAAGCCCCATTGTTAATTTATTTTGAATGTTTAGCTTGTTGCTAATTTATACGAGTATATTGGTATTAACGAAGCATTTTCAAAATTTTTTTTTCGTTGACGTACATGCTTAGTTTGCTTTTGGCTGCCAATGGTTACAATAATATTTGATATTTAACAAATGCAAATAGTTCAGGCTTTAAATAAAGATGTTTGTATCATTGAAATTTATTAAGTGGCATTTATAATCGACGAGAAACTACTACATGTAAAGTGTAATCTATTGTCTGTATTTTTCCAGAAATAAATGTTTAGGTTCATATTATATTATACATATCCCTATTTGAGAAAAATGGAAACATGTATATGTGTACTACATTGTGTCCGATGTTTTCTGTTTGATAGCTATCGATTTTATTAACAGTCGACTCTAAACGGGTTCAAATCCATCAAGTTTCTTTGACGTTTCATAAAAGCAGATGAAATATGGACACACCATTACAAAGCAGCAGTTCAAGCAGTGAGAGGGTGGGAGTGAAAGTGTAGCAAAGAAGGCAAAAACGGAAAGTGCGCCAACGAACGGTTCCATCGGCGGTAAAAGCGTGGCTATGGTTTTCGGATTCCCGAGACGTGATGATCATTTATCTGCAGTAAGGAGTCTACGTCTGGCTAAGGAGGAAGTGCTCTTTTATTACAATAATGCGTCTGCGCAGGTTTCGGACTGTTGACGCAAAACCCCATGGTCCACGCTTCGAACTGCTTGCGAGTGTGCCACATACGTAAGATTTGGTGCCTCAGCGATTATTGCCTCTTCCCAAACCTGAAGAAATTCCTTATCGAAGTCAAACCTTTTATTTTGCGAAGAAAAAATGGTATTACACCAAACATATAAAAAATTATTGGTCTAAACGTTTTGCACTGCAACATGGATATGCTGAAAAAATCTTGTATTTTGTTTGCTAACTACTAAAGTTATTTCATTATTTTCCTGAATGGAATTAGCATTACTGCATTAATGTATATATATATATATATATATATATATATATATATATATATAGTATATATATATATATATATATACATATATAGGCACACATTATTTTAATATAGGATATAAATAAGAATTGAGAAAAAATATGATTATGCGACTTACGTAATGAGAAAATGTTAGTGCTTTACATAACTTGCAGACAGTAAATAAACAAACTTGCAACTGCGCGTTTTAAATTTATAAATATAATGATCACATACGTGCATATATATATATGTAGAGCGACTAAATGCTTGCACAAAACAAAAGGACAATCTTATATAATAGCTCACATAGTTACGTAACTAAATGATTTCCGTAGTATGTTTTCATCGGAGTATTTTTTTCATTTGAAATATTTGTATCTAATTGAATTAATATCTTTCTGAAATTAATAATATAAAAATATCATCGAATTTTGTCAAAGTATTGGGAAGTGTACGAGGAAGGATCAGTAATTAGTGAGGCTAATGAAAGGGAGCAACACTCATAATAATATTTTTGTTCGTCAATTTAGTAATCTTTCAGAATATAACTGTCGAAGTTTATTCCGACCAAAAGCATGCTTGTTATTCGAATAGAACGTAACTGTTTTTTTACCTTGTTTTAAAGCATGGTAAGAGTTGAATACTGATCAGAGATTAAATTCTTGAAAATTTACATTTTTTGCTATTCCATCGTTGCATTAACTGCAGGAAATTAATGAAAAATTTCTTGCATTGGACCAGGACTCAAACCTGTGTCTACCGTTCTTCAGACAGTATCACTAACCAATTTATCTACCGTGAAATACAATTTGGTCTTTGGAACATACCACAAATTACATTTTGGAATAGACCTAATTACTTTAACCCATTATATTGGGTTGGCAGCTGAGTACTTTCGGTTTTTACTGATAGAGAGCGTTGCTTTATTTTTTGTATAACGTATGTTAGTGCTGTACTTTACCGTTTGTCGCGCGATACTAGTCACATTGACGTAACTTCAGAAGCAAGTAGTGCGTGATTTTTATTAAAGCTATTAGTTGTGGGTTAATTTTAAATGGAGTGCAGAAATGAACATTTTCGACATATTTTACTATTTTATTTCCGTAAAGGAAAGAAAGCTGCTGCGGCTCACAAAAAGATGGTGCTAATTGCTTAACAGAGCGCGCGTGTCAGAATTGGTATAAAAAATTCCGTTCTGAAGATTTTTCCCTCAAAGATGAGCAACGCTCTGGTCGGCCTACTGAAGTTGATGATGACCAAATCAAAGTCATAATTGAAGAGGATCGTCATATAACTGTTCGAGAGGTTGCGGAGAGGCTACATGTATCGCACACAATAATTGAAAAACATTTAAAATGTCTTGGGCTAGTTAAGAAGCTTGATATTTGGGTACCTCACGAATTGAAAGAAATTCATTTAACACAAAGAATCAACTTTTGCGATATGCACCTTAGATGAAATGAAACCGACCCTTTCTTAAAAAGAATCATCTCTATTGATGAAAAATGGGTCTTGTACAGTAACATAGTTCGAAAACAATCATGGAGCAAATACGATAAACCAACTCAAACCACATCGAAAGCTGAATTGCATCCAAAAAAGATCACACATGCTGTCAGTTTGGTGGGATTACAAAGGTGTTGTGTTTTTTGGTAAAACTTTCACAAATGACGAAAAAGGTCATTGAGCAAAATGGAAAATATATAATTGATATAAAAACTATTCTTTGTTTAAAAAAAGTGTTTTATTTTATACTACAAAACCGAAAGTACTTAGTTGC
This sequence comes from Dermolepida albohirtum, assembly GCA_031893035.1. Classification (NCBI taxonomy): domain Eukaryota; kingdom Metazoa; phylum Arthropoda; class Insecta; order Coleoptera; family Scarabaeidae; genus Dermolepida; species Dermolepida albohirtum. The sequence continues at coordinate 215,587 of JAVIWB010001733.1, forward strand.
CAACCCAATATATAAATATAATTAAGCGCTTCACGATGCAATATTATTGAAAATTAATTTTTTTTACGATTAAGTCCCTTTTAGAGAATAATCCGTAATTATTGGCGAAAAAATGCCAAGCTGGACAATTATCGTTGGGTACGTAAAACGGAAAATTGACGGCCATTTGCAGAATTGGTGGATTCTCAGAATTGTATCTCACACGGCAGACAACCATCCAAAAATTTGAAAATCTGTATATTTGTTATATTGGAGTTGCTAGTGATTGAATTTCACAAGTAGTGAAGTTATCTTACGCAAGGTAAATATTACGCACGAGGACATGGATTCAATAGGTTAACATCAATTTTAAATGCACAATTAATTCCGATAATGTTAGTTATTAAATAATTATTTGCATTTATTTAAGTAATTAAGAATTATGTTCATTGCATAATTTACCTGTTCTTTTTAAAAAAATATAAATTTTTTATTGAATAACGTATACGAGGTATGGCAATTAAATAATGAGACTGCTCTCCTTCCATCGCGAAGCCGCATCGGACGAGGCTGTAATTGCAATGTTATTAACCTTGATTCTTCCCATGTAACAACCCATAATTTCGCCTCTCTCTCTGCTTTAGTTTACTTTCGAGCTTTAATTGTATATGACACCATTACTTAGTAGTGCCGTGATAATGGTTGACATAAAAATCAAGCAGCGAATTAACCTGAAATTCCTTATCAAATTAAAAAGATCGCCGACAGATTGTTTACAAATATTAAAGGAAGTATTTGGTGGTTGAAATGAATGAAATTGTGCGGAAAGATCGACGTCTGAACATTCGGATAATTGCCGATATGGTAAACGTTAACAAAGAAACAGTAAGACACATTCTATATAATGAATTAAACGTGACAAATGTTCAAAAGTGCAAAAATGCTGCCGAAAAACCACACCCGGGAACAAAAAGGCAATCGGATGCACATTTGCTCTGACATCATGAACGAAACAAAAGAACCAGACTTCCTTACAAAAATCACCACATGTGATGGAACTTGGATTTTCCAATATAATCCTGAATCAAAGCGTCAATCGATGCACTGGAAGGCCGCTGATAGCCAAGACAGAGAAAAGCACGAACGTGCAAGTCGAAATTGAAGGCAATGCTGATCGTATTTTCGATATCAAGGGTGTTGTCATGACTAACTTGGTGCCTGAGCGTCAAACCGTTAATCAAAAATACTACAAAGAAGTCCTTATCAAGCTGAGGGAAAGAGTAAGGAAGAAAGTATCGGATTTGTGGAAGAACCACTCGTATATTCTGCACTAGGGCAACGCATTAGCTCACCATGCCCTATCCGTGAGGCAGTTTTTAACTTATAAGTGCATTGCTGTGCTTGATCATTCTCCATATTCATCAGATCTCGTACCATACGACTCCTACCTGTTCTCAAACGTGAAAACTGAAAGCAAAAACCGCAGAATTGTTGAAGAGGCTGACAAATGATGAACTACAGCATTGTTTCGAACAATGGAAGACACGTATACAACGGTGTATAGATAGGGTAGGAGAGTATGTTGAGGGGGATAAAATTTAAATGTAAGTTTATATGCAATAAATTACATTTCTCACACTAGTATCGTTATTTAATTGCCACACCTTGTATACATCATTTACTCTTCGTATATGCGAGCAAACAAAAATCAATAGTATTTAAAAACTATATTCTTTATTTTATTTATGGCACATGAAAGTTTTATATTTAATGTACACTTACATATGCCTATATATTTGTACATAAATACCTACTATATAGTAATTAATACATGAGTTTGTAATTACGTTACTTAATTACAATAATTAATCAGTTGTTCAAGACACGATACGTATGTATGCTTATGTAACAAAGGTGAATACATTTTTTTAACCAATAAAACTTGTTTATCATTTACGGAAACAAGTATTACGACTTCTTTATATAAATACAATACTCTTGCCAGGTTGTGGTTCTTTATAATAACTATAATATATGAACATGTGTTACAATTATTCTGGTATCTATCATTAAAAGGCAAAATACAAGTTTTCTTAAAGAGAGAGTGAAATTACTTTCATTGAGTATTTTACGATATTTTTGATATATTTTCAAAATTATTTTTTGCTGTAAAATGTATCGCAGCATTTTTAGGATGCAGCAGAAGTTTTATATCCCGGTTTATTTCCTTTTTATGATTATTTAGTATCTCCTGATAGATTCACCAATATACGCAGTTTTTTTGATAAATATCTTTGGTTACACGAATAACATTTTTATTTATAAAAATATAAAAATTTTTCAATATAAATTTTTAGATAGTTTTGATTCTAAATGTAAATTCAGTTCAGGGCCGAAGATGAATTTATATTTATTAAATTCAACTTCGCAATTTTTTATACAGAATCATTATAAGGTTTAGAAATGTTGCACTTCAAAAACACTAATTTATTAACATTTATTAATAACATAAAATAAATTAATATTGCTTTTAATAGTATTTTACTTTAAAGAAATGTAATATTTTATTGCACAATCTTTTGCTTCGATCGCTGCACGTATTCTTCGTGCCATGCTACATACAAGATTATAGATAAATTGGTCTACACTTTAAAAGTTTGTCATTTTAAATTTCTTTTGAATCTCATCTTTAAAAATATGCCATAAATGTTTGATAGACGTAAAATTCTGATTCTGTGGTTGCCATTTTAACACCTGCGCTTTATTATTGATAAAGTAACACGTTGACACTCGTGATTTATTGCAAGGTACATTATCAGGTTATAGATAGTATTCTGGTATGCCTTCATCAAATCATTTTAAAACGGATGGCTTCAATACTTCCTCTCGCTTGGTGATGTAGCGGTCACTGTTCATGCGGCCTTCACATAGATAAAGCTCACCAAAGTCAGGCGCAGACATACACTTCCAAATCATAATATAACGACATATATTTATTGCAGGTGTGACTAACGGAAAAGCTTTAACATAAAAAGCAAAAATTATTCTATAATATAATTTTTATTTCTTTAAAAATTTGTCATACAATACGAATAAGCTAAATAATTCTATTTAGCATTCCAAGAGTAAAAAGGATCTTTTAGTCTTAAACGCTTCCAATGCGTCTTCTTACTATTTGAGCCAATATGACTCCATTTAGTTGCTCGAGCTTGCTAAAGAGGTCTTTGAAGATTTTTCATATCGCCTGAAGACATTTTCTCTAAAAGTCTATTCTCTTTTACTATGGTCTTTTGTGTCTGTTAGAAAACGATACTGCTTCCTGGTATAATTTAATAGTAGTACTAAGAGAACATTGCCGACACTTCGGTTTCTTTGTTACTGCACTTTCTTCTGAATACAGCAGGCACAATCGAGCGTGCTTTAATTCGGGTATTTTAGTGAAGTGTTTAGTCACTGTGCATAGCACTAAGCTGTGAACACACTGTAAAGAAGGTTATGTAAGAAATTCCCCTGCAAAAGCCACCAGTGATTTGTGAAATGTTCAAGTTATCAACTCGAAAAAAACCTTGCAGCAATATGTTGTTTGTAATGACTCCTTCTAATTCAAACATTGTCAATGGCCTTCGGGATATTACCAGAAAGTGAGTAATAACCAGAAATGGAATCATGGTGTATTTAGATGTACGGGGATGGTCCCATAAGCACCCGGTCTGACCTATAGATGGCGGTAGTTATTAGAAAGTACACAATCGATAAAGCATATGTTTCAAGTTTGAAGACGCCACTTTGTTTAGTATTTGTTTGGCAGTCATCAATAGTGAACGCTTTCAGTAAATTTGTAAAAATGGAGAAAATTGGTTATACTTTTATTTGAAAGGCTTCAGCCCACTCGATGTAAAATCTGAACTGGATTCTACTCTGGGTGAGTCTGCTCCTTTGTTTACAATAGTGAAATATTGGATAGCAGAGTTTAAACGAAGCTGTACGAACTGCCAAGACGAGCATCGCAGTGGTCGACCAAATGAGGTAACGACTCCAGAAATGGTGAAGAAAATCCACAGAGCGGTACTGGATGATCGGAGACTGAAAGTGCGTGAGCTAGCAGACATAGTAAGCATTTCAAAAGGTGTGGTACATCGCATATTATCTGAAAATTTGAACATAAGAAACCTGTGTGCAAGACGGGTGCCGCGTTTGCTCAAACTCAGCAAAAACAGTGTCGTGAAGATGTTTCAATTGAGTGTTTAGCGAAGTTTCACAGCAACGAAGCAGAATTTTGCACCGTTTCATAACCATGGATGAAACTTGGTTCCATCACTTCACACCTGAGACAAAAGAACAATCGAAACAATGGACTCCAAAGAGAGAACAGGTTCCAAAGAAGACGAAGACTATCTTGAAAAAGGAAAAGCTGTAAACGACGAGTATTATGCGAACTTATAGCAACATTTGAGCGAAGAAATCAAGCAAAAACGCCCGCATTTGGCTAAGAAGAAATTGTTGCATCAAGACAATGCACAAGCTCACAAATCCATTACTTTAATGGTCAAAATTAATGAATTAAAGTTTCACTTGCTACATCATGCACTCTATTCGCCAGATTTAGCCCCTTCGGATTATTTTCTGTTGCCAAACTTTAAAAAATGGCTCAGTGGTCAAAGATTTTCCAACGATGAATAAGTGATGCCGGCAATTAATGACTATTTTGAGGAGCAAGGATAAGAAGTCATTATAAAAAGAGTATGGAACTTACTGAACATCGCTGGAAAAGTGTATAGAGCTGAAAGTAAATTATGTTGGAAAATAAATATATTTCTATCCAAAATTTTTGTGTTTTCTTTGTTGGGTCGAGTACCTCTGGGACTACCCTCGCACTCGGGTACAATGTGTGATACAATGGTCTAGAGGTTTATTACTTATGAATTGTTTAAATTATTTCTCCATAATAGTCCTTGAATATTTTGACTGGTTCTCCTGCGGACATGAAATTTTAAGCATCTGTTAATGATAAACTGATTATTCCTATTGGTAACTTTCTTCGTGTTTTCATCCATGTTAGTATATGTTCAAAAAATATTTACTTATATATTAGTCTTTCTTTTTCATGCGCAACTAGTTAAAAAAAAATTCGACCTTAGAAGTTACTACATTACAAAACGATGGAATGAAAAGAAAACCTAACTTTTCGCAAGAAATATTTCTAATTTTTAAGACAAATCGTTTAAAACTGGTTCTTTAATTTGCTTGTAATTGTCACTAATTATTTAATGGTGTTGTTTCTCTTAATTAACAGCTTCGACGAATTGTACATATTATCATAAGTATTAGAGTCTACGACAAAAATAAGCTGTACTTTTAGAATAACAAATATAAATTTCTAATATATTTGTTATTCTAATAATACAGCTTATTTTAAAAAAGGGCGTGAGCAGGAACCAAAATTAACCACTGGTATTATTTCTAAAGTTCTTGTATTTATTGTAATCACTAAAAGAAACTGACACTTGTTTACGCTTGCTGGTAAAATTGATATTTGGAAAGAATGATATGACTTAACTTCTTTAACTTGTTTATCCTTTTTATCAAGATATCGAATAACATTTGCGTTAGTTTCTATCAAAGAAATTACTTTAATTATTTACAGACAATAGTGCCCACTTCTATCTTATCAAATTAATTTCATAATAATTATATTCTTGTTTTTATCACACATATGAAACAGGAATTCTTGTTGCTTCGTATCACTGCATTGTTTTACTGTCATTGGTGAATATTTTAAAACAATATTGACTATCACTTGTATATAAGCATACACATCTGTAATTACAAATCACTGCGTTGTTTTTTTTTGTCGCTAATAATAAGTTAGTTCCACAAGGTTATTTACAAGCTTTATTTGAAAGCAGAAGACGAGTTTTTGTTAGTCAGTGTTTAACTCTCCTTGCGAAAATATACGACGATCAAATACAGGTATTGACACTATTATATTGTGATGTTTCATAATTAAAATTATGTTATTTACATCTTAGAAAAATGAAGGTGTTTTTAATTGTCGCAACGCTAGTTTCTCTTACTGCCGCAGCATCTACAGCTAATAGTGTACTTCAAAACGACATAGAGGACTTTCTCGAAATAATACCTATTGAAAAAATTAAGAAAATAGCCATTAAACATCTACATGATGATCCTGAATTTCAAGCGGCTATAAAATATATGAAGAGTCCAGAATGGGAAAGCATGCTCGACGAATTACACACACAACCAGAAATTCTTGAATTCAGAGAGTTTCTAAAGGAATCCGGTTTATCTATGGACAAATACTGCGATATGTTGAATAATTTTTTCAGTAATGTTACAATTCAGACGGATCATAAGGAGAGAAGTCTGAAAGGATTTATTGACGAAGTGAGACAGATAATTCCCTTGGCCAAATTGATGGAAACATTTGATGATAAAATGAACAATAGTCCTGCGTTTAAGGAGTTTTACGGACAAATTACTAGTGAACGAGCTCACCAAATCGTATCTAAAATTAGAGCTTTGCCTATATTCCAGAAAATTGTTGCCGAATTCAATCTAATGGGCGTTGATGTGGACCGCATACTCAATATTATATACGCTGTTTTTGGTTGGTCTGACGAAAAAGTAAATCCATTAGTTTGAAGATAAAATATTTTTCCAAAGGTGTGAGTTTTTAATTAGTGTTCTTTTCATAATTTAAAATTTTTTATTTTTATGTTTCAGAATACAAATGATTTTATACTTAATATTTTAATAAATTCTATATAATAAAAATGTAGCCAATTAATTAAATTAGTTTGTAATATTTCGAGTAAATATAAGTCGAAAGAAAAGGCTTAATGTGATTTCGAAGCAACTTTATTTAATCTATTTCAAACCTGAAGAAATTAAATATATTTTTTTAAATCTTAAACTAATTGTGTATATTTTCAACTAATACCTTTATAATTAAAATAATCTCATTGTCAATTATCTTAAATTTATATTTCGTGTATATATAATTTAATTAGTTTTCAATTATAAAGAAAATGTATAAACGCTTTTTTAATAGAGGTAATATGTATTAGGAAAAAAGGAATCCATTTATGACTTTCATATTTGGTGAAGTAATGCAGTACAGCACTTATAACTAGCATATGAATAATGTTTTAATTTAATGTACATACATAAACACAAAATTTATTTTTATGTGAACGCAATTGGAAAAAGGTAAGAACATTAAAATATAAAGAATTTAATACAGAAGTTATCTAAAATATGATTTAGATTATAAAATGAAAATTCTAATTTATACATAATTTTATTTGAAAATTGCTTTTGGTACTTGTTGTTATATTTATTTATACCCACTGTCAATTATTTTTGTTTTCCTTTATAAAGTAACCAAAGGTCCAGTTAACAAATTCTTTGTGAAAAATACCTAATATAAGTTACATGTGTATCTCAATATTAATTTTTCCAAGGTAATAGAAAAATAATAATACATTAATTAATTAATAGTATAGTATTAATACAACTTTAATTATTAATCATCCGACGAAGCTAAGATACATATTATTAAATCTGGCACGTAGACATCCGCGGTCGTGGTCCATACTATCTGCTTCTGGCCTTCCGGGCTGGAACCGCGTCACTGGTATAACTGCCGACGTTTCGTACCCACTCGTATGGAACATCTTCAGGGCTCAACTACTGCTACTGTCTGTCGCACTGAAATTGTTTCAGTTTCAGTGCGAAAAGCCTTGAAGATGTCCCATATGAGTGGGTACGAAACGTCGGCATTTATACCAGTGATGCGGTTCCAGCCCGGAAGCCCAGAAGCAGATACGCATTATTTGTTTTATTGTTTCTAATATGTATATGTCGGGTTGACTACTTTAATTATCCAAGTAGAATAGTGAACCAGTTTTACATGCATGATAAATTGTCGATAAATAGTTTACTAAAAAAATGTAAAATAATAAAATCAGCTCAAATTAAGTGAAGAATAGGAACACACATTTTTCATATTATTTCTATTTCAGAAACAAAGGAAGTTTCTATAAGATGTATCAAATTATGTTCAGAAGTCCGCTTTTCAACATATTATAGAATTGATGCGCTTTAGATATATGTAACTTTTGAGCATAAGATGTATGTAGCTTTTGAGCATATTCGAAAAATATAATTTTCTCATTAATATTTACAATTAATATCCCAAGCTATTCTGGATTTGCTGCGTTATCTCCATTTAAAAATTTTGAAAATTATAATTTGTAAAGTTTTCGAATTAAAAGCTGAGCGTATCTTATTAGAAGTAGTAGATTTTGAAACTGCTTATGTCATTGTATGCTGTAATTGTCTAGGAGTAACATATTTATGGAAACTTCACAAATAAAATTTTCAGAAACAAAACTTCTCTACATGGTACAAGAAATGCCGTCATATCTGGTATTTCTGTTAGAGAAAAAGTATTTAACTACTTTCGACGACGCTAGGATTAATAACGTTTTGCACAATTTGCTTTTTATTAATACAAATTGATTTAGAAGGTTTCTTGAAAATTCGAAGTTAAGGCAATATTTTCAATATTACAAATATTTCCAAGGTGAATTTTTTTTTGTTAATAACATGGCGATCATAAATTAAGGTCTCTTTTTCAAGAAAATCTTACCTACCACGAAATACACTTGTACGTACTCCATTTTCTGTAATATTATTTTTAATATTACATTTAATTTAGTTTTTATTTGATCTAATTTTTGATTATGCATACGTTGAAAACTAATTCCTTTTTAACGAAAATACAATTTACTATGTTGCCAAGATTTTACTTTAGCTATTATTATTGTATAACAACTACATAAAGCAAGTCATCTGACATATCATTTTAAAATACTTTCGTAAATAGGCTTTTAAGTAATGTTGCAGAACATTTATAATTAACGTAATAATAATACTAATTATTATTAAAACCTAAGAAAATTAAAATATAAGGATTTTAATATAGAAGTCACCTTAAATATAATTTAGATTATAAAATATGAATTATTATTTATGTACAATTTAATTTGTCGTTTCGACTAAGTCATCTGCATATCGCAGAGCTCGATCTCTCAGTACTAAGGTACACAATTAATCGATCCATGATAAGATTTCGCAATAAAGTGGAAGGCGCTCCCCACTGAGGACAGACAGCCCCTCGCAACCCCTTAGTGAGGTTTGAATTATTCAGATATATCTGTACATACATGTACTATTATGCATTTATTAAATAAAATACATTTGTTGGATACTCGGAATCTATATTTCATCCACATCCATCAATTCTATTTTTCCTTTCTGACATGTTAAACATGTGATATTTTTAATATTAAAAAAACACTTTCCGAACTAATACGGTGTTTTCAACTGGTGAAAGAAAAAGATAATATAACTAAACTACAACGTGGCAATTAACATGATTACTAAGTTTTAATTTTAGGTAAATATAAATATATCGCGAACGTTAACCACACATATGTATTTATTCAAGATTCAATATTTGCTTACGCATTCTTTACACTATAAGATTTTATATTCAAGGGCAAAATAATTTTTGTTCTCCCGTGTACTTTGTCCATATAATTTGTTAGTTATTATTTTAAATGACATTGCCACTTTCACTTCTAGAGTATTCAATAATATGGTACATACGTAAATAATGAATAAATTTTAAAAAAAATACTCAAGTTACAAAGGTTTTAAATTTTATGTTAAGAGATTTTCCTAATTTTTCAAAATCTTTTATTTAATTGTAAAACAATTGGAAAGTAGACCTGTGTTTAATATAAAGTATGTTATGCGACGGTAACCGTTTACAATTCGGAAACTGGAAACACTGTTAGTGTTGCCTCCGATCTGATGATTGCATCGTGAAGTTTGTCATTTTTGACCATGTATTTACCTTGACAGTTTTATTATTCGGTCGCTATTTCTATTGTTGACAACAAAAATTTTATGTCAGCGAAAAAATTGAATTAAATGGCGAACATTTTCGTGCAATTATTGTCCATAACTTTCGGCGTGGATTATTTCAACAAGAATGCATCGACGAACTAAATTTTTTATATGAACCACCATCGAAAACTACAGTATATCGTTGGTATAGTGAATTCAAACTTGAACGGCGTTCTTTGTACGATGAATTTCGTGAAAGTCGTTCCACAAATGTTGTGTCGGAAAACATTAATGCAATGTCTGAATTGATAATGCATAACCGTCATGTGACATACCGTGAGATCGATGAGACACTAGGTATAAGTACTGGTTATGTTCACGTTGGGTACCACATAATTTGACAACCGCTCAAAAAAGGATCGCATCGATTGGTGCCAAGAAATGGACCAAAAATGCAATGGCGGTGCTGCAAAGAACATTTATAAAGTCGCCACAGGTGATGAATCTTAGATCCATACGTATGATCCGATAGTAAACAGCAGTAGTCTGTGTGGGTATTCCAAGATGAGCCAAAACCAACAAAAGTTGTTCGCGCTCAAAGCACATCAAAACAAATGGTCGCCTGTTTTTTCGGAAAAACTGATCACGTTGCAACCGTGCCTTTAGAGAATTGTAGAACGATCAATTACGAATGGTACACAATTATTTGTTTGCCAAAAGTTTTTGAAGAAATAAGGAAAACAAACCGAAAACGGCAGATCATTCTCCACCATGACAATGCCAGCTCTCACAGGTCGGTTCAAACAATTAAATATTTGACAGGGCAAAACATTGAATTGATGAGCCATCTGTCGTACAGCCCTGATGTAGCACCCTGTGAATTTTTTTGTTCGCACACGTGAAGAATGATCTTCGTGGTCAACGGTTTTCTACGCCGGAAGCGACAGTTGAGGCATTCAAAACTCACGTTTTGGAGATATCGCCTTCATAGTCGCAGCAATGCTTTTCGGATTGGTTTAAACGAATGCACAAGTAGATTGATTTCCAAGGAGAATATTTTGAAAAGCAATAAAACTATTTTCGATAATAACAATTTTTTTTGTTTGCTATTCCCGAAATATAAACGGCTACCCTCGTATTCAAAGCTCGATAGTATACGTAAGTACTTATTATGTTATCAATAACAGATATAATTGTGACTTTTACAAAGGTACAGTTATTAATCTATACCGAGTAACCGAAACCCTAAAATTTTGTTAAATAATCTAGTGTATGTATTGTGTGTCAGGATCGATCGTACCATATGCTTCTATTGGTTATGACGTCATCCCACAACTTTTGTTAAGTTCTGGTCAAAGAAAATCTAATAATATTCAACCCTATTTTTAATAAAGCTTTTATTTCATAACGTGACACTCATTGCCTTGTTCGGCAAGCGCGATTATAGCGATATTTCAAGATGCTACATATACATATGCACTTCTACAGAAAGCTATTTTCTTTTCGTTAAAGCTTTTCAATTTTCTTGAAATAACTTAAATTAAGGTTCTATTTTAAACTATATCAGAAATATTATTAAGCAAATAGTTTAACAATGTAATTAATGCCTTATAAAATTGGAAATTCTTATACTTAAATAAGATTTATTTATAATAAATATCTATCACTTTAGGCAGTTTGAGATATATAAATTTTTAAAACGTTGTTTGGAAACAGTAATATTTTATCATACATAAGCTCATGTTTTATTATATAATTTACAAAAATAATTCAGCATGTAATTAAGTATTAATTATTGTTATAAATAGCATACATTCAGAACAGTAAAAGCACTACGGTAAATTTATATAATGAAAGGAAATACATATACAGTAGTTTCTCTGTATAACGGACAGTAGCGGTGAATATTAAACTGTCCATTGTTCAGAGATGTCCATTGGTGGGGGAAAAAAAAGAGTATAAATAATTTATTTATTCTTACAACATACATAAAACTAACTAAAAATTCGAAATTCTAGTTTGTTTTAAATTTTCAATTATTCTTTTTACAATTTGTGTTTCTACATTGCATACTATCTCAGCGACTTTTGCTCCTTGAGTAATGTCGCCAGACAAGAAAAAGAAGTTTTGAATATCCTTTAGTTTTCCATAAGCTTCGTTAATGTGTTCAGTTTCTGAAATAATATCATCATCCTCACTGTCGCTATCACGTACATTGGTACTGAAGGCTAATATCGAGATTTTCGGTATGTAAATTGTCATCAATTTGTGCATACGATAATATGTCAGGATTGGGTTTACAAAGTTCTGACAGTAGCACATCGTCTTCAGCACTGAAATCTATATCCTCGCAAATATCTTCGACATTCGACTCACCAAATCCAGCTTTAAGACAATACTCGTTGATAGTTTTAGCGCTTACAGTTTTCCAAGCAGTAATGGTCCATATTAGAGCACTGAGACTGTTAATGAATTTTTCTATATGTTTGGTAGATTTACAATGATTCATAGACGATAAAAGTCTCTTAACTAAATGCTTTCTGTAGTTGGTTTTAAAATTATTGATGATCCCTTGATTAAGTGGTTGACAAAGGGAGGTAGTGTTTGGGGGTAAAAATATTAGTTTAAAATTTTGTAACTCAAGTTTTGAATATGACATGGCGTTGCATAAAAATGAAAGAACTTTCTCTTTCCGCTGTTGCATTTTTCTGTCAAATTAGGTTAATTAAATTGTCATAATTTCCCTCGTCATCCACGCTTTTTTATTAGAATACCACTCCACTGGCAACTTCTCAACGTTTGCTCCTCTAAAGCATCGTGGATTCTTACTTCCTTTTGTCCAATCATATTCATGCAGAAGTGAATAGTTAATCTTTCCTTAGCAGCTTTGCCACTCGAACATTTTACACCTTTTAATGCAAAGGTTTTGTTTGGCCAAGCCCGAAAAAAAGTCCAGTTTCATCTGCATTAAAAATCTCTTTGGGTGAGTATTCCTTTGTGATAGTTATCAACAGACTTTCAGACAGATATTTCACCCGCATTTACTGCGGCGGCTTCACCACAAATTGTTCGAAGCGATATGTTGTGTTGCTGAGAAAACTTGCCAAACCACTCACTTGAAGCTTTGAATTCATAATTTAGCTCTTGTTCGAGAGCTTTTTCCCTTGTTATTTTACCGGACAGTGGAATATTTTTACCGCGCACTTTGTAAAACCATTCATACATTATTTGGTCCAGTGCAGCTCCTTCTGTTTTCACGAATTTCTTCTTTTGCTGTGAATTTCCATTTTCAGCAAACCGTCTATTAATATCAACTTTGTTTTTTAAAATATCTCCCACTTGACTTTTAACGATATAGAATCTTTCCGCAAGCAGTCTCACACTAAGTTTATTCTTCTCTGCACACTGAATAACATGAACTTTTTCTTCTAAACTCAGAAATTTTCTCTTTTTCGTAGCCATATTACTTGCACGAACAAGACACTAGGTATCTAACTTGTTAGAGCACTAAATATCAACTGAATGCTATAAAAGCTATTTTACATAAGACCATCATTACAGCTGTACTTACTACGTGCCTTAATTATATGTTGTTCATGTCCATTGTTAAGAAAGCGATCATAATTATTATACATTTATATGTATGTAATTATATATAATGAAAAGACCGTCATTACAGCACTTATTATATTAAAATATGTAATTATGTTTAGAAATAATAGGAATTGCAATAAATTTATTATGTACCTGGCTTAATCCCTCTACAGGTAATCATTATAGCACTTATTATATGTATTAAAGTAATTACGTTTAAAATTATAAGAATTGCAATAAAGTGCTAATGTCCATTGTAAAGAAATAAATTTTGATTTAAATTTATTGTAGTGGATGTACATATATTACTGTCCGTGTTCATTGCTAAGAATGTCCTTTGGTGAAAGATAATGTTATATAGCAAATAGTATACCAACGGTCGGTGCATCAGAAACTGTCCATTGATTAGATATTAGAGATCCATTGTCGGGAGATGTCCGTTAAGGGAGAATATACTGTACTTGACTAAGCACTACTGTTTGTAACTTATTTTTATATAAAATTTCGCCAAAGATAAAGTACATGCTTACATATGTAAAAAAAAGTAAGGCTATGTACAAGTTAATTTAGCATAAGGATGTAATATTTTTACATATTGTTTTTTGAATCTATTATTCAACTCTGAAGCTTTTTTTTAGAAAAAACAATGTCTGCATTTTAGTTCTTTTGGAGTACAAGCTTTGAATTTACAAGTATATAGGATCCCATGAGGTGGATACTAAAAATACACTTGCAAACAATGTCTTTATCTGGTTTTCTTCAACATTTGTACTTTTCATATGTATGTTTCATATGTTGTTGTTGTTGTTCACATAAGTCATGCCAGTTCTACGAGGGAGCGTTTTTATATTCGCGGAATGGGGGACAAGGGGTGGAAATAAAAAAACCAAATTATTTCTCTTTTTCAATATATTCACCTGCAAGACGGATACATTTTTCACATCTTTCAATTAATTTATTTATACCCTCATAAAAAAATGATTTCTCTTTATCTGCAAAATACGCCGAAACTGCCTCCTTGACTTCATCATCGGCAGTAAATTTTTTACCCCGCAGCTCTTTTTTCATTATCGGAAACAGGTAATAATCTCTCGGGGCCAGGTCTGGGCTGTAGGGTAGGTGATTCACAATTTCGAAGCCCACCTTATGCAGGGCAGCTAACGCAACGCGGCTCTTGTGGACGGGCGCGTTGTCGTGCAAAAGCAGAACACCTTTTGTCAATTTTCCCCGTCTTTTCTCTTTAATGGCTTCTTTTAGTCGCTCTAATATTGAAACGTAATATTCTCCGGTTATAGAAACAGCTTTATCTTTATAATCAATCAACAATATTCCTTCCGAGTCCCAAAACACCGTTGCCATGAGTTTCCCAGCTGATTGTGACACTTTAAATTACTTGGGAGGTGCTGTGCCCTTTTTATGCCACTGCATGGAGTCTTGTTTGTACTCAGGTTCATAATGATGAACCCAAGTTTCGTCTCCAGTAACAATTCCACTCAATACACCATCCTTGTCTTCATTACAGAGGTCCAAAAATGCACGCGAACACTCTACGCGCTGTTGTTTTTGCGGTGGCGTGAGCATTCTCGGCACCCATCTTGCGCTGACCTTAGACATGCCGAGATGATCGTGTAGGATTTTAAAAATTGTTGTATCGGATACTCCAACCATTTCTGCCAGTTGTTTCTTCTTTAGTCGAGCATCTTCGAGTACAATTTGTTCAACTTTTTGGATAAGTGCTGGCGTGGTCACCTCAATGCTCCTGCCCGGCCTCGGGTCGTCTTCAAGGGATTCCCTTCCTTGTTTAAATAAACTATGCCACTTGTACACCATGGTTTTTCCTGGACAAGAGTCGCCGTAAACCAATGACATCTCATTCATTATGGTCGCGACTGATTTTCCTTGCCTGGTAAGGAACTTTATAACGGCACGATATTCGATTTTTTCCATATTTCACTTTTCACTCCTGATTATGTTACTTGGTTGACGATAGCTCAAAGACTAACTGTCTAATAACAATGAAACTTCGTATTTATACTAATCATGAGTCGCTGCACAGGCCATGCCCCCAATGCGCCTACTCACCCCTCTACAACCCGCTCATTCCGCGAATATAAAAACGCTCCCTCGTATCAGCGCGAGCGAAAGGATTAGTTAAACATGAAATCAGCGTTGCTTATGGTGTTTATCATAGATCCATAGAAAGAAGGGTAGTTATTGATCCGAAATATTTTTGATCTTAGAGTAAAAGTAAGTCTCCGATGTCTATGCCATTTAATGGTTGAACTTGATCTCAGTCCTAGGATGTCGTAAATGCTTTCGCAGTGGAGTTTTTAACGTATTACAACCTCTAACAGAAACAACGCTACCCTTTATAGATCGCTATTTAACTTTCAAAGTCTGAAGTGCTCTTTGCGTAAAAACAATTGGAATTTAATCAAATATCGGTGATGACAACATTTCGGACTTTATTGTTCGGATTGTGCTTCTGCATTTATGGGCTCACTTGCGATCTCGTATTATTTGGTAATATTCCCCACGGCATCGCCGGAAACCTGGAAAATCAGCAGCACCTGTGATCATTCTGTGATCTCTCATTAAAGACCAATAAGTGTTTTAAATAACTTCACAAAAGCGTTTGAAAATTTATTATAGTGTCATTTGTTTTACCATTCGCAAACATCTGTTCAGTGATCAACATGGGTTTGTAACTAGACGATCAACTTTTACAAATCTGGTTAACATTAGTGACTTATTCATATCAAGTTGACGTAATGTATACAGACTTTGCCAAGGCATTTGATTCAATTGACCATAGAATCTTACGAAACTATATTATTTTGGTTTTTCTCCTGCATTAGTATGCCTTTTAAAATCTTATTTGTCAAGCAGAAAAAGTTACGTGATATAGTGTACAATGGTTTCTAATCTTATTCATAAACATTTTTATCGGGCATTCTATAGGGATCTAACCTGAGTCCACTATTGTTTAATATATATTTAAATCATCGCTTTTCTAAAATCATTTGCAATATTTTAGACCATGCTGACGACTTTAAAATATATACGAAGATTTATGATGTCACTGGCTATGAGAAATTTCATACTGATATTGTCATCATCAATAATTGGTCCATGGTTAACAATATTAGGCTAAATATCTCTAAATTTAATGATATACTATGTGCTTAAATATGTACATTAAAGTTTAATTATACGTGTCAGTCCGAACCGATTTCTATTTTCTATTCGCGTCTTGGGCGTTTTTGTCATGATAGTCTGTTGTTTGCGAACCATAAATCATGTATTCGTCCCTTCGCGCCCAAATCACTTAGTTTTCTCATAAAATCGTACAGATGTTTCACGAATACTAAAACTATGATCACTGTTTTAGTCGCTAATGAGAACTAAACTGGAATATGCTTCAGTTGTGTCGTACCCTTTCTACACTTATTGGAAACTCATGGTTGAGAGGATGCAGAAGGGATTTTTAAAATACCGTTCGTACAGAATCGATAGCGTGTATCCAGCCAGAGGGTTAGATTTACATCACTTTAATAAATAGGCATGGCTTTCGATCACTTTCCAACGGACTTGATTTACGAAGCTTTGATTTCTTGCAACTTTTGGTGAATAGAACCGATTTCTCGAGTTTTTCATGTCGGGTCCAATTCTTTGTATCTACATGTGGACGAAGATTAATCAACCGTTAAGCATACACAGAACGGAACCAGTGCTTCAAGCAGTCACCGTTAGTGCATATGTGTAAAAATTGTTATAGACTTATGTTTGGCGAGTGACTCTTATACTCATTCACTCAGTATATTTAGGTTAGTGCACATTATGTTTCGACTGTTTTGTTGTACTGTAATAAATATTATTTAACATAATTAAGTATGTATTTATTTTATTATAGAATAATGTATCTTTGATTTCGTAAATTACTTGCCCTGTAGTTGACTATAATTGTTGGACAAATACAGATTATCATTATTATTATATTACGTGATGGGATATACGAGGTGAAATAATTTTTGTCATTATTCTTTGTCTTTTTTTCGTATCTAGTTAGATTACATAAAAAACTTCATTCGTGTACATTATTGTTTAGAGTTGCGCATGTCGACTACTAACTTCAGCACGATTTATGCTGGCTTATATTTGTTAATAATCAAACACAAAAATACATTTGTGTGTATATTTCGTATTTTTTGAAGAACTTTCAACTCGAAAAAAATTTAATTGCATACAAAAAGTTATCTAAGACAAAACAGATTACTTTAAATAGTTGGTGCACGTGCGTCGTAATGTAAAACAAATCATCTAACGTCAAATTTATCTAATGACAAAAATAAGATAATCGAGTAACAGTGTTGAATTTTTCCGTATTGAAAGTTGGTAAGAACGCGCCTCGCGCCTCTAAAATTAGAATATGCCGGGGCAGCGTTGTCAGCGTCGAGAAGATCGCAGTGTGCTATGGGGAACACATCTGCCAGACCTCATCCCCGCCAAAGAAATAAGAAACAAGTGCATTGGAAAGCCGCAGGTAGGTCACTGTCGCCTGCAACTTAATCCGAAACGTAATCTTATAGCCGGTCAATTGTGCTTATAATCACATCTAGTAGAATGTGGAAGTTGCAGTTGGCTTAGACAAGATATTATTTTTATACTCCGTTCTACTCAGTGATTTTAGTTGTATTATTGTGTCAGACAGTACGTATATTTTTATATGTGACAGCGTGATCTACTAACATTAGGAAATTGAACACCTTTATAAAACACAAGAAAATATTCATAAAAGAAAGACTTTTACTTTGTGTTGGATTACTAAACCACAAGTCATACTATAAATAGATATTGTAATCTATTAAGCTTCGAGGAGTACTAACAATGCACGTATTATGTGTTTCAGTGTTAATTAGGTTGTTAACAATTTATTGAAATTTTTACCTATTTCCAAAGATTAATGAGATTCGCAACAGAATCTTTGTCAATTAACTAACAAAAGTTCTTATTTCACTTATTAATGCAAAACTATTACATTCATAACGAATGTCACAGACCTTGCCAATTTTACACGTGATATAAAGTTCTGAACGAACATGAGAAATATTTGTTTTGCATTCTTGGCTTTTGAAAATATCAATTTGTATTTTAGATTATTTCAAATGTAATAATGACAGAATTTTGTACTAATAGTCATTTGTAAATATAATCTAATATTTTAATCACCTTCGCTTTTGTTGAACTTTGTGTTTCTGAATGAATTCGAGAATGAAATAAATTAGTTAACTAAATAATTAAAGAAATTAAGAGTAAAAACGGAACCAGAATCGTCCAATTTGAAAAAATAGAAATTTCTTAATAATATAAAAACTTACTTGTTCTCCATATATTACTTGTAAAATGTCTTGTCCAACGTTTCAAAATATCAATTTCTATTTCAGATATTAAAAAATGCAATATAGTATATAATATGTATATATTATAATATAACTAGACTACTTGAATTAACACAAGAAACTTGATAATTAATTAAAGAATTAAGGGCAAAGTGCAAAAAGTATACGCTGTTGATTCCAAAAAGAGAGAAAATTTTATTTTATTGATTTTTACAAAGGATTATAGTTTTTGTAAAAGCACTATCATTCCATATATTGTTTGCAGAGCTATTTTTGACATAATTGATAGTAAGTAGTAGTAAGTAATACTTCTTATCTTAACTCTGATTTTGTTTTCTTGTATCTGTAGGTACGGAAATGTTTAAATTATTGTCATAGTGTTTACATGTTTATACATTGACACAATTTACCAGTTCGCTCTATTTTTTATGGGTTTAGCTAACATTCAAGCTCGGGACCTGCTTATCACTTTATTCATAAACAACTTACTAATGCTCTTGTTCCATGTTGTCTTTAATCTTCCTCTTCTTGTCCTTCCTCTCTCGTCTTGTTTATTCTCGCCAATCCTGAGCAAAGATGTTCTAATTTTCTCTTACTTGAATTGCTGGTATTACTTTTAAATTATATCTTATTATTTGATTCTTAATTCAATGCGCTTTTTGATTTCAAAATTAATTTCTTTTAATTATATATACATTACATACATACATACATATATATATATATATATATATATATATATATATACAATATATCATATATATATACATAATGGGTGTGCAACTTTTTTTGTAAAAAATGCCATTATTTTATAATCAAAATGAATGAATATATTATTCAAAGTATTGGCCATTGGAAGCTACAATTTTTCCCCATCCTTCGGTTAATTGATGAATTCCTTCTCAAAAGAACCGTTCATCCATTGAGGCTAAGAACGACTTAAGCCAATTTTTGATTCCTTCAACTGAAGTGAAACGTATTCCAATAAGGGCATTCTGCATCGATCGAAATAAATAGTAGTCAGAAGGGGCAATGTCTCGGCGGGTGAGGTAAAACTTCCCAGCCGCTGTTTTCCAAATAGTTTTTAACTGGTCTTGCAAAATGAGGCCGAGCGTTGTCATGATGGAATATTATAGACTCATCTTTGGTCGCATATTCTGGTCGTATTTGGGCGATTGCTCTCTTCAAACAAATTAATTGTTGTCTGTACAACTCGCCCGTAATAGAATCACCAGGTTTTAACAGCTCATAATGGATAACACCCATCAAATCCCACCAAATAGACAGCATTACCTTGGCACCATGAATATTTGGCTGCGCCGTTTATGTTGATGGCTGGCCAGGCTTTACATACCTTTTTCGTTTTGGATTATCGTAATGAATCCATTTTTCATCACCAGTAATGATTCAATGGAACTTCTTTTTATGGTGTTCAAGCAGCATTTCCGACATGTAAAATCGTCTTTCAACGTCTCTTGGCTTCAATTCGTGTGGTACCTAATTTCCTTGCTTTTGGATGAATCCCAATGCTTTTAAACGTTTTGAAATGGCTTGGTGAGTTACTCCCAAAGCTTTTGCAAGTTCTTCTGCGTTTGACATGAATCTTCATCCAGTAATGTCTCCAGTTCCTCGTCTTCAAACTTTTTTGGTTGACCTGTACGCGGTCTGTCTTCCAATTAAAGCAGAAAATTAAAACTTCTCGCAAATGTTGTTTATTTAACACAAATTCAGACATTTTCAATGGGCTCGAAAATAATGTTGTTGTACAAAATTCAAAATAACGTAACTAAATATGGTTGACAGATGTCAAATCTTTCCAACAAAAAAAAAAACAGTTGTCATACTCAACTATATATAACAACTAACAACTTCCATAACCGAATTAAGTTGCACACTCATTACATATATATATACATATATTGTATGTAGTATTACGATATTTTAAATTTTAATTTATTGAAATGGAAATCTTCTTTTAATATATCAAAATCCCTAAGTAAAACAATAATAAATTGATGGTGTTATAAATTTAATGTAAGGTCATTGTACATAATGTAAACGGTAATATGAAATTGTCCATGGGATGGTATCTAAAACATACATACGAGTATGTAAAAGTAAAAAAGGAAACAATAAGAATTAGTCATTAGTGCAAATAAATGACATTTAATTAAAGTATTGGTAGAAGTAATAGAAGGAATAGCATCGATATGCTGGAATTCTGTATAGCTGAGTAGTTGAGTATTTTAAAATGTAGTATGGGCAAAAGTAACAAAAGAAAAGTTGAATTTTACTAATTAAATAACTTTATAAATATAACATGGAATATTTCATCTGAAAGTAGTAATTTTTAGTTTAATGTTTAATTGTTAAGAATGTGAATTAATATTAGATAACAGTTATTGAAGGACAGTATTATCTGTGAAATATAATAATAATAAAACAGATTTAATAGATGAAATATAGTATTGACATTGAAATTCATGAAAATGTAAAAAATTAATTTGACAATTGAAGGTTAATATAGACATTCTTATCATAGATTCTTAAAATACAAAATTGCACTTATTTGTCAATTAGGGAGTGAGAAATTCAAAAATAATATTATTTTCTATATTTAAAATTTCGTTTTTAAATAATAATTTTTATATATATATATATATATAAAACAACAATACCTGAAAGTTCATGTACAACGTTTAGTAAACAAATTTAGAAAAAACTTGTTTCAAATTTAAGGTTATACTTATGATACATATACCTATGTAAGTGTCCAAAAATATTTCAAATTATACTTTATACAGAAGAAGAGATTGTATGTATATTATAGTGTTCAAGTGATGTTGTTAATGTGAATTTAATATTGAAAATATATATGTAGCAGCTTTCCCTTGATATGATTGTCACAGCTTAAGAATATGCTACTGAAGCAATATCAAGTTAAAAACGTCTAATAAACATATGCTCAAAACTATCGCAACTGAACTACACGCGTTTGTAATTTTAGATAACCCCATTAATGCGGGTATTATGTTCAAAATGTCCACACAGTTGCTGAATACATAGCCTAGCCCCTCTTAAAATTACAAATGTAGCTCTGCTAACAATCTCAGGATCAACAAAAATAGTTTCTGCATTCATAATTGTAGCGACAAAATATACTTTGTTTTCAAGTTGTTCTGTATAAACGAAGTTTTTCAGCCTTTCCGATTAAAAAAACAATCTAAGGGATTTAAGTCTAGTTACCTAAAACTAAAAAAACTTAAATGCTTCTAGCTCAGTTACGATAGTTTTGGGCATATGTTCGTTAGACATTTTTAATTTAAAATTATTTAAATAATACATTATTAAGCTGGCACACCGATATTGTTTTGTATAGTCTGTGTCATCCAAAGTACCCTTACTGTTTATATTGCATTTCAAATATTTCTAATCATCAATTTGTTCAATTTCTTCCTTTTTTTACTTTTCGATATTTATTTCTAGCCCAGATTTAAAGGCTTGCCATCCAAAATTATTTTCTAGATCATCTATAGTGTCTGCCCATAACAATATTAGCCGTAACACAGATTCTAACATGATTAGTTGCAGTTTCTAATATTCTAAACAGAATTATCAATTTGCTTGATTTGCTTTCTTTATTAAATCCTCTACTGCAGCCGTGATGAGTAATAGACTTGATATCCGTCCTTATCTAATGTCTTCAGTCGTTTTAAAAAGTTCCCAGTAGCATGTACATTGATCAATTCATTTTCCAATTTTTGTATAAAGGTTTCTTCTTGTAATTTTCATAATTCCGATGAAAATTTATAGTGAAACTATGCAACTCCTCAGCTATCTCCTACAATATTAACAAGGTCGTACTTTGGTACTGTTGTTTTCGCAACCATAGGGAACTTCTAAAAAACGTCTAAATTACAATAACCATTAAAATGAAGCACCAGCAACATTAAATATATATAAATATCAACTTGATAAAATACGAAAATATGTAATAAAGATATATATATATTCATAATGTATACAACGAAACATATTAATAATGCATATAAAGACAAATGTAAATCTAACTTACGTTATTGTTTATAGACTCATCTACGTCCTAGAGGGCGTTATTCATTCGAAATACTTTTAATTTTTTCGAAAATTTCATGTTTGGAAGGGATTTATGCTTTCAGAAAGTTTATTAAATATTTTTATGCCCCAATAGTAGGAATATCTGTATATTGTGGTACGGTATTCTGACATGTGTTTTACAACGGGTATTGTGACTGTCTGCATACATATTCCTTTTGAAAACATTTGGTTTTTGTGTATATACTTACTTGGCAATAATAAATATATGTACACTTGCCAATGTAAATATTTGCTTATTAATAAATTAATGAATGCTTGCATGTCTCATCGTTTTTAAGGTTACACAAAACTTCACAGAACGCTTATATAAACTAATGATACGATCAACTCTCGATGACATCCTCCAGAAATGAAAGACTGAAAATTTGCAAAATACGCCATTCATGCAGTTTAATGAGTAAATAGTGTTTTCATCCTTCGTACACTGCACAATGCAAATATTAAAATACCAACTTTTTAATAAATGCATTCGAGTGAACAAACCAGATTAACCTACTAATATTTTGACATGACTAATAGCTTCTTTTTTGTTGAGGAA
Source organism: Dermolepida albohirtum (assembly GCA_031893035.1). Taxonomy (NCBI): domain Eukaryota; kingdom Metazoa; phylum Arthropoda; class Insecta; order Coleoptera; family Scarabaeidae; genus Dermolepida; species Dermolepida albohirtum. The sequence goes on from JAVIWB010001733.1 coordinate 239,173, forward strand.
AAAATCGTCATGTTGTGTTTTATCTGGGTTAAGTTGGAGTTTATTAGAGGTAATCTGTTCTTCCGTTTCTTTCATCACGTTTTCTGTTTCTTCATTAATCTGTTTTTATAAAATGCCTTCGTTATCAAAGATGTATCATCTGCATATAGGAAAAGTAAGTTTGCTGACACGTTGTAGGTCGTTTATACATATATACTTATTATAAATAAGAGAAAACCCAAAATGGTGTCCCGATTTATAGTTCTTACTTCGGATTTTTTAAAACCTATTTCAACTCATTGATGCCTATCTGACAAATAAGAAAACAGTACATCATATCTGTTTTCAAGTATTTCGTGGTAAAATAATTTGTCTAGCAATAGTTTATGATCACAGAGATTAGTGCGTTATCAGTGTGATCATAATGAATATATATGTTGTTCTTGTTGCGATCTAAGCCGAGCTGGGCTTAGATCGCAACAAGTTAAATAGATATATTCTGCATGATGCAACGCTTTTAGTATCGCGGTATTTATCTCTTCTTAAAGTCTATTGCAGTAGATTTATCTTCGTGAAATTCCGGCTGAACATTAGTAATGGAATAATTTTTGTCTGGGGAAAGCTTTTTGAGATAACTGTTTCGAAATAGTGGTATTGGTTTCGGACCGTTAATGTCTTTTGTTTTATAAACTGCCAAAACATTTGCCGATTTTAAGATAACGAGAAAAGACCCTTCCAATAAGACAGCCATTAGAAAGTGGATCAGTAACACAGCGAGCTATCGGTTTTAGTATTTTGGTTTTTTGTTTTGATTCATTTTATTTGAATTTGTTAATAATTTATACAAATCTACTGATAGTTGACCGAATGCATGGTTTCTCTGATTTATGAAGTACCGGTTTATTTTATCAGGTACTATATTGCATATTTTCATATTATTCGTTCCGATACCTAATTAAATGATCTTCCATATTGTTTTGTGTGTATTCTCGTCATAGAGAAGTTTTATATAGTTTTTAATCTATAATATTCTCATCATCTTTTGATAATTTAGAAATTGTTTCGAAACACCAAGATTATTTTTTGAGTTTCTGAAACATAGTTATCGATATATATCACAAAGAAAATTCTTTAAGGACGATTTAAAAAAAATAGTTTCATGTTGGGATAAATGTTTTTTTTTGTAATCACTTAAGGTTAATATATAATCCCTTTCCACATTAATTTTCGTATTCTGTATACGTATTTCGACAACAAAGTTGTCACTATCAGCAGATAATTAAACAATGTCTCACCTGGAAACTACGGCAAAAACTCGCACCATTCCTTACACGATTCGAACCGTCGAAAGTCGAAACGCGCGCTGTTAAAAAAGAATATAATTTATATTTGTTCCGCTGGGATTTTATAAAACTTGGCTTCATCTTAAAAAGAAGATTGCGTGTAATGATACAGATCTACAGCAGATAGTTTTGCAAATGGGTTGCCTCATTTAGAAATCATTAAATCAAAATCAGTACAAAAAACGCATTTTAGGAACATTACTAGAATCCTAATAACAGTAACAGCAGAAAGTTTTGGTTTTTAAAAATGGGTCAACTGCAATGAAAGTTCTTCTAGAAGAAAGCCTAAATAAAAAGATGGTCGACATGGAACTGAGGATCACCGTATCGCTAATGCAAAATATATTACAGTTTATTTGCCTAAATTCTCTAAAATATCTGCGAAAATTGGTCAAATTCATCATGACAAATCTTGGGCTCAAACTACTACTACAACTATTGAGTATTTAAATGTCAGAAACATTGAAGTAATGGATAATTCGCCATATAGTCCTGATTTGGCTTCCAATAATTCTTTTATTACCATGTGTAAAGAATAAGTTACGTGGTTCATATTTTATTATACATGTATCTACCGAAGAAAGGCTGAAGCATTTAAAAATGCTGAGTGTACGTTTCGGTTCTTGACGGTACAGATCGTGTACGGAATTTGTTTCGTGCGGGTTTTTGCCGCAATTTTCCACGTGCGACACTGTTTAATTATCTGCTAATGATGACAATTTATGTCGAAATACGTATACAGAATACGAAAATTAATGTGGAAGGGGTTATATATCAACCTTAAGTGATTAAGTTAATCGATCACAGGCTTTATCAAAATTATCTGGGATAAATGTATTCAATTAAATGGAGATTGTAATGAAAAACTATTATAAAACTAATTTTGTTGAAAATGGACTAAATAAAAAGATTATAGCAAATTTTTAGATCTTTGGATACAACCCTCACACATTTTAAAACAAATTCTAAAATTGTCGAGTGAGACACATTAAACATAATGTAAATCACCACTTATGATTAATACGGGTGTTGTTCTAATTCTTTTTATAAAGCACTATTATCAATCTATGAAGGTTGTCTAGAACGACGGGCATCATCCAAAGGGAATTCAACTCTTTGAACTTCGGATATTAACTCTGTACCTTTATATGTCCAGTCTGAACACAAATTCATTGTTTCTCTATTTAATTTAATAAACAATGGTCCAAATAAATTTTATCAGTAGCCATATTTCTGTATACACTAAGAATTTTACATTACATTTTCCACTTATCGAAAATATTTTAATAACCTGTACTCAGTGCATATATGTATGTACAACAAAATTTTCCAGCAAGCCTAATATTTACACGCATAACGGAGTTTTATCATTACATTGAGTTATTTCATCGCGTATTTAAATAAGCTTATCTCAGAAGTATACCACGGAAATATTGAAATATGCTTAAGACAGTTTCTAAAATTACGCGATTTAATTTTGTTTATTATATTTTACGTAAGTATAATTTAATGATGTTTTGGTATGAAACATTATATACATGTTGATTTATATATAGTTATGATGTAATATTTTAGATTTTAACCAACTTGCCCTCAAATTCATTTGAAAACACGATGTGCACATATTTAATAGTCCTTAATATTTTTACAGTCACGTGGTTCAACATTTGAAACCTTTAAGTACGAGTACGGAAGACACATTTACAAGAAATGTAGTACAACCTCGGGCATGTGCAATATTTTTTTAGAATTTATTATATACCAGCGCATTTTGATGATTGTTTGTTTTCGTACTCCTTTTGATGGACTTGTTTATATACTTTACAAATCTTTGAAGCTAAAATAAGTAACTTAACCCTGTGCCAGATTATATTTCGTATATTTATCATTCAAAACTTTTACTCGATTTTTAGTTCGACGTCTTAAGTAATATCTCTAGTCGTTCAATGAACGACATCATTTGACAATTTCTAAAATATTTATTAATATAATAGTTTACAACTTGATAAAAATCATAGGAAATAAAATCAAAATTATAGTCCACAACGAAAAGAAATATGAGAGAAGGAAAGAGAAGAGATTTCTATATTTCCGAACGTTAATTATAGAAGAGTCCTAGCAGATAGCGATCATAGAAGATAACATACATTGTCACTATACGATCTGAAATTTAGTTTTATTTTCATTTATTTGCATGTCTGTTTTGATTGCAAATTCTTCTGGACTCATTAGTGTTTCTTGCAATTCTTTTTTTCCTCAAATAATAATCATAAAGTCATCTGCAAAAGGCAAGCACTAATGACACTTGTAATACAAAAGTCCTGTTTTGTTCATAGTAAACTTCCTCATCACTTAGGTTGAATAATCCTCCAAGTAACCAGCGATAGAAAGTTGTCGATGGGGGTCAAACGCATGCGGGCTTTGCCGAAAGCTTACATCATGTTGGTGACGCGAGGATATCACGAAAAATTGGATTGTTAACTGTAGCGAATGTAAAGAAATTTCTAAATCGTTGTCTTACTTTAGAATATACAGGAACTATAATTTGCACAAGACTTCTCGGTGAAGTGTCCCACGTATTTCCAGATCTACTAATGCACTTGTTTACTTCTTTCCTTTTCAAGTTATCACATGTTTGCTTGACGACTATGAAAGCTACGAGAACTTTTCATGTTCATAATTCTCTGCTTGTTCTCTTGGTACAAAAATTATTTGGTCTGCCATTGATAGACTTTTTATGAATTCGTGTTCACAGGTTTGGTTCTCTTCTTTTGCCATCAGTTTGCTTTTTAAATGAGTAGTTAGATTTTATAAGATATATTTAAAAAGGCAATTTCTCTGTACAGATGGACAAAGAATACGAGAGCAAAAATGGATTAACAACTACAGACACGAGCAAATTATATATATTTGAAAAAGTGATCTCACTTTATGTGTTCTGACATCGAATTCTTCACAAAAATGGATACTAAAAAGGAAATTCTCTAGAGACTGATGGTAAAGAACCGCTGTATACTCGTCCCAAGAAAATTTGTATCAAACAGAAACACATTAAGAGAACTCAAGTTACAAGTTTGTAAGAAAAAAAATTAGATAAAACTGTAATATTTGCAAGTGAAGATTGGATACAAAGATCAGAAGTACGAGAAATGTTAAGAGTGCGGGTGAGGAAAATAATAACGATGTATATGGTGAGTAAAATATAGAGTAGTTGAGGGAAAAGAATAAGAAAATAATGGGTTTATATATACGACGAGCGAAATATAAAACAAAGAATGAGATGGCTGGGACGTGTTACAGGAATACCTAGCCGACAGGATATCAAAATAATTTTGGAAAATGGGAGAATGTATGTAGGTACGGTGGGCTTAGAGTGAGATGGAAACGCGAAGTGGGAAAAGATATATAGATTACTGTAACAACAGCGATTGGCAGCAGAAGACGTATATATATATATATATGTAAGTACCGATAAAGAAAATCTAATATTTTATAATGAAAGAGTAGTCCAAAATGAAGACAAAAAACGAGAATATATGCAAGAAATGGAAGAAAGGAAAAAAGTAGAAAATAAAAAATTGAATATATGTTACACATACGTAGAGTGGAGTAGATGTAATAAAAGAACAGCTGAATCATAGAGAAATGATAGTATGCCCAAGAATGTAAATATAAATTCATTCTCAATTTTGCAATATCGGTAATATTCTATAATATATAAAAAGGAAAAGGAAACGCAAAGATATAAAAAATCATGAAGGAAAGGACGAATCACATATGCAGGAGACCACGCAAAATATATGGAGATGAATCTCAAGAAAGCGGAAAGCATTTTATTAATAAATTTATAGTAGTTACACATATCTAGAGAAAAATTGAAAATACGAAGAAAAAATAAGAAAGAATAGTATCACATTGTTAAGCATTGGAAAGTACGCCAAGAGTTCAAAGAAACAGTTTGAAAAGAAGATACATATGCCGCATAATGAGTGAAAAGAAGATATGTAGCATGGTGAAAGCAGATTAGAATAGAGAAATAATATCAAAAAACTAGTTAATAGGTATAATAATATTGATGCAAAATTTCTGCAAATTTTTTGAAAATATATGTAGTAACAAGAAACTGAAAGGGACTACCGAGTTTGGAATATCGATACATAAGTGAATATTGAATTTCTTAAATTTATAATATTCGCATTAGGGAAAATTAATAGTTATTACAATTAAAATTAATGAGTTTTCCTCTTTGAAAGTAGGACAGAAGTCAGGTTATTATATTTTCTTAAATAATAATAATTTAAAAATGTAATAAAATTTCTTAATTAATTGTAAAAAGCGTTACCCTATTTCCTGTAACTACAAACCTTGTATTAATTTGAAAATAATAAATTAGTAACTATTATGTTTAGTGCTATTCGGTTGTTTCTCGATTGGAAAGCTAGACACGGTTTATATATAATTGTTTTAAAAACAATCACACAAGATATTAATAACAGAAATTTTCATCTGCAAAATGTGAAATTTATGGATAAATATATTCATTTTTCAGATCGTCCAACAAGACCCGGTAGACCACAATTGGTGTCCGATATTCATAGCACACCAGACGTAATAACAATACGATGGGATCGTCCACTTAAAGACGGAGGATCCCCTATCACTGGTTATCTAGTGGAACATAGACGACTTGGATCACCACATTGGGTCCGAGCAACGCCATTGTTGGTACCCTTTCCAGAACTTACTCTGAGTGGATTAGAGCCAGGATGGAGGTATCAATTTCGAGTCAGTGCGCAAAACACAGTGGCTTTATCCGACCCAAGCGAACTATCCGAACCATTAGCTGTAACATTACAAAGATCTGTTGTGTCTTCACCGCGTTTCACCCAAGAACTATCAGATGTAATCGCCTTAGAGAACGATAAAGTAGAATTTGTAGTTTACTTTTTGGGTCAACCAGCGCCGAAAATTTCTTGGTTTAAAGATGGCTTTGAAATATTTAGTAGTAGAAGAATTCGTATTTTAAGTGAAAATGACAGAAGTGTTTTAACTATTCACCAAAGCCAATTAGCAGACGCTGGGGAGATAAGGTGTTCCGCAACCAATAAAGCAGGACACGCAACTACAAAAAGTATATTAACGTTAGAAGCTCCCCCAAGTATTCGCTTGCCAAGACAATATGAAGAAGGATTGTTATTCGAAATTGGCGAAGTAATACGATTAAAAATTTCTGTTGCTGGTCTACCGGTACCGTTGGTGTTTTGGAATCATAATGGGGAATCGATAAAGACTAACGAACGATACGAAATCGAGCATTTCGATAATTCTTCGATGCTTAAAATAAGTGAAGCGAAACGTTCTGATAGAGGAGAATATCAAGTGAAAGCAGTAAATAAATTAGGTCAAGATCAAGCATCTTTTTTAGTAACCGTCACTGATAAACCTTCACAGCCGGGAAAAGCCAGAGTTTTAATGAATTTGGGAAGATCCGTAACTTTGGCTTGGAATACTCCTGAAGATGATGGTGGTTGTAAAATTGGTAATTATATCATCGAATACTATCGACTGGGCTGGGATGTGTGGCTTAAAGCGGCAACTAGCAGACAACTTCAGACTGTATTAGGAGATCTCATTGAAGGTAGCCAATATAAGTTCCGCGTTAAGGCTGAAAGTCCATACGGAATTAGTGAACCCAGTGAAGAATCAGATGTTGTGTTTATTCCAGATACGAAGAGAGGAATTTTATCTCCGCCACCCCGGAGTGCTAGTCAACCAAGGGAAACCGCTATTGGTCGCGACGCTGTACCTGAGCTTCCTCAAAGAAAGAATAAACCTAGATCACAATCGTCATCCAGAGTAGAAGACCACCGTGTCCAGTTCCATATTCCTAATGGTGTTCCGATTAGACCTGATCGCATTAAACCAAAGTCGCCTCAAAGAACACCAGAACCATCCCCAAAAGTGGTACGTAGAGATTTAAATCCCGAAACAATCAACAAAAACATTTTCGATAGAGAGTCTATGACGAGAGAATTTTCTTATGGGACACCAGAGCTTAAAATTAAAAAGAGTGAACCAGAAATTGAGAACCGGTCAACAATTAAAAACTTAGAATCTTTAGAGATATCTAAACCTAAAAGTACTATTCAAATAATTGATCACAGAAGATCTAGATCTCCAAGTCCGTTGGCAGCTAACTCACAGAATATAAGTGCCTTTACGAAACAGGTGAATCCACCAACAGAATACCAAGCTGCACGACTAAAGAGAAGCAAATCGCCTAGTCCAAATCGGTTAGTTGAGTTACTAGAAAGAAGCAGATCACCAACTCCGCAAAAACTACGGCAAAGTGCTGACGAAAGGAGTCCATCTCCTGTTCCAAACAAGCGTTTGCAGAATACAAGGTCGCCAAGCCCAAGTTTTGCGAGAAAGCCGTCTAAAGATTTTACTGGTAGTTCTGAGTTTATGTTGGTGTTGCTGCCAAATGAAAATAAAGGTTTGTACTTGAATTGGCTATTTCAGTTACCATAATGGATCTATACGTTATACACAGGTACATACATACTATTGTGCACTAGTATTTGTAATTCGTGTTGCTTAACTGTTGAATTGGTAGTGTAGACACATGGTTTCCTTGCAGTAAAATATACATTTTGGGTCTAATAAATATATATGTATTTTTGAATTATTACTATGTATGCTCGGAAACCAAGTTTCTGAATTAGATTGGTTTGTAAATTTGATGTAGTGCTCAATGTTTGTATATATTTTTTAATATTCAAAAACGAATAATCAAAATTATATTTTATATATTAAAGCGATAATATTAATTTCACTAAAAAAATATTCAATTACTTATCAATGCTTTACATGAAACCTAATGTCTGTCTTTTGCTAGGAGATCGAGAAGCTTCTGATATAGACATCGCCTTCCATGAAAACCAGATACCACCTCCACTTTCTTTGTCAGCTCCAGAATTAGGCACAGAGCCTCCTGCATTGGAAGGACTTAAATATTCTTTTAGTTCTTCTGAGCTTCTCCATGAACGCGCTATGATACGTTTTTATGAAGCAGCACAAGCGGAAGAAAGAGAACTGAAAAAGAAACTCGAAAAAAAGGACAGTCAAGAACGAAGGCCAAGTATTATACCAAAAATTAAAATTAATAGCCAAGACGAAGAAGATTATGTGCTCTTAGAACGCAAAGTATCTTTACGAAGACGATATTCCGCAGGTATTAATACTCCACAACAAATTCTTTGGTCTCAGCGACGACACAGTCTAAGAAATTCAGAAGATCTTTCAGATATGGCGGAGAACAAGCTAAGAAAATATACTATATCCTTGGAAGAACAACGAGATATAATAACAAATAGAAAACGGTCAGAATCTGAAGAAAAGGAAGAAGAAGAGTTTCAGAAGGTTAAGGCTCGTGTAATTCAAGATATTTCAATTGAAGCAGAAGAAAAGGGTGTTGGGATAGATGATTCAAATAAATGGGACCAATATGAGGAAAGTTTCTCTGAAGAAGAATCTTCAGCAGACGAAAGAATTTACGATCAAGAAACAGAATTAATAAGGAGCGACGAGGAAGAAGAGACAACTTATAATCCTAGAATGCGGAAGATTGTTGAGACAAAAGTCACTAGCGAACCTTTCGAAATTTTAACCAAACCTAATAAACTTCCAGATCCTAACTTCGTGCCTAAACCTATACTTAAGCGCTGCTCTGGTTTCGATATTCCGTCACCAAGTAAGTCACCACCATTGCTTAACAATATAGACGTGCAATTAAATTCTTCCTTTTCTGATACACCTATGATAAATCTAAAACCAAATTCACTTTCATTAGATATTTCAAATCAAAGATCTAGATCTCCATCATTAACTATAACTGAAAATACACCAAGAAATATCGACAAAAGAGGAAGCTTGCCATCGTCAGCAATTATATTGAGTCTGGCAAAAAACAGCGAAGAAATTATTGATAGAGATAAATTGAAAAAATCTCCTCTTCCTAGTATTTCTGCAATTGCAAGTACTAGTGGTGTCGCAGCAGCTAGCATTGTAATACCACGTTCATTGTTAGCAAAGAAAGATGCAGAAGACGAATCTAAAGTTGCAGCTGATCATTATGCAGATATAGTTCGAAATTACGGACAGAAAAATATAAATCGTCAACCACTTGCGGATAAAGACTACGAAAGGGGCAAAATTAATTTAAGTTCTTCGCCGTCTCCGTCACCACCGGTCACGAAGTTGCAACCATTCGCTGAAGTAAAAAAGCCTGTCGTCACCGTAGATAATACAGCCAATGGAAATACAAAATTCTATAATGGAAATATAAGATCAAGAACAAATTCTTCCTCTTCTAGCCAAAGAAGTTCTTCGCCATCAAAGTTAGGACGAATAAGAAGAGGAAGTCCAACCGTTTTAAATAAGGACGTAACTACATTTAGAATTGGTCGTGATACAAAACCACCTGAACAAAAGAAAACACAAAGTAGAACTCCGTCCCGAACAAGAACGCCTTCTAAATCTCCAAGTCGAAAAAGGAAAACTAGCGAATCCCCTAGGAGATGGAATGAAATCAGATCACTGCCAATTGAAACATCTACCTTCTCTGCACAAACCGAAACTGTAAATATATATAGGAGATCGCCCTCACCAATACACGCGAAGAAACCACCAAAAATGAAAGAAATAATGACGCAAACTTCAACGTGTTTAGATAATTTAATAATAGACGCGGCAGCTAAAATATCTGCACCTTTTCGAAAGTTAAACGAACAAGAAATGAAAGAGGACGCAGAAAGAAAGGTACGAACAACAGTTGATTATGTAACTGATTTAGCTATGTTCGTTGTGGCGTGTTGGTTGTATCTATTTAATAATGAACTACTAGCTATTCCAGTTTTGCTTGTCATGGTGTATAGACAATTGGAAAGCGAAGTTAGTAAAAGAATACCTAAATGGTTGATACCAAAACGAAAAAAAGGAACATGATACTAAGTATTAAAAGCGTGTCTAAAAAAATTAAAGCTCGATATATAATTTTTGTCCGGATATTTTGTTTTAAAAAATATCCAAAATTTCTATTGCAACTTCACGATATTTGAGGGATAGTTTCTTTATTATAGTTTTTGTAAAAATTTCCCAACATATTCATAATAATTTAAATTTTTTCTGTTAGTATTAATATATTGTCTAATAAAATAACTTGCAGGAAAGTATTTGTATCTAATGTTCAGAAAGATTGGTTGCCTACATTACACGTTGTAAATAAGTTACCTATAATTTTGATAGAATATATATTTATAAATAATTATATACACACGACTGATTTTTGTTTTATTTCTTTTATATTTACAAATAATAAAACATGCAATTAGGAAACATTCACACAAATTAATCCACTAAGATTAATAACTACAATCCTGACCACTTTGGTTATGCAACCTTATTTACCGCAGTACAATTCGCCGTCTAAATAGGCAAGTGTTAATACACTAAATTTACAATTTATGGACATCTGCATGAAATTTTAACTGCTTCGTTCTCAAGAAATTCTCGGACTTCAGCTGTCTAACCGTCAATTGAATTCTCCACATTCAGTTGACGGTTAGACAGCTGAAGTTCTAGGATTTCTTGAGAACAAAGCCCGAAGCTTCAATATTTTACATTACTACAATGCAAGTAAAGCTACATGTTTGTCCTTGCTGATCTGATTAATACATTTTAGTAATAATTCCTGCTGAAATAATTTTGTTAATAATTTATCTGAAAAAATCAATCATTTTTATATGTAACATTTCAAGGTCATAGAATAAACAGAGTGATAGAAGAACTTTGTTCACTAATATATTTACACAAGAATACACCGAGAACACACAGAAAAATTGATTTTACACCTTTTTATAACTCTTTTCAGCATTTCTGGGCAATCATCCGCTTTTGATGTTAAAATAAAAGGAGTTATATTTATTAAGTGTTAGTATTGCATGAAACAAGACACAAAAGAGTAAGTCTTTACTAATTCGGCATCAAAATTATATTAAAACCGAATGAGACGTATTTTCGGTGTTGAACTTGATTAAAACACTTTTTGACCAAATTATATCAGTTTTCTTTGAATTGTTGGCAGAAAATAGCTTAAGGTACTAAACAGTTAATAGAAGTTTTATCTATTTTTTAAGAAGGGATTAAACGCATTAAAAAAGGTATTTCGTATTGGGTTTTTAGTTTTTTCTCTTGCGGGAGTTGTTAGTTATATTTTTAATCAGACAAGTTGATTCTAAAGCTTATTGTCATTATATATTATTATTATATTATATATGCATTTTAAAATTTACTTATAAGGAAAAAGTTTTTAATTTGCAGAGATTCTTTTCTCTTTGTTATGATTCTTTTTACTTTTCTATTACTGAGAAAGTATGAACCCAGTCGAAGCCAGAGAAAGTGTGAAGTGTATAGAGAAGATGTCTTAATAGAATGGCAGTACCAAAACTGGTTTACAAAATTTCTGTCTAGTAATTTCGATTCCACGTATGCACCTCGTTCTGGAAGGCCAGTTGAAGCTGATGCGGACAAAATGAAGGTCTAGATCGAACCACTGGGTAACAATGCGACAAACTGTTACTACATTAAATTTATCGAGATCGATCGTTTATGATCGCGTGAAGCGATTCCGCCGCATTGCTATCTGCAATTTTCTGATAAAACGTGAGGAAAGTTTTCCATTTCTGAAGCGAATCACAAATGGAATGGAAAGTGTTTAACGCAAACAATATGGAGCAGAAAAGATGAGACAGTCCAAAGCACTTTAAAAAATATTCATAAAAGTGATGCTTTTTGTTTGATGAGATTACCTACAAAGTAATATTTTTTTTGAGTTTTTACTGAACAATTTCATACCCACATAGAATACCAAATTGCTTCAACTTCGCAAGAAGTCTTTCTGAAACCTTGTCTTCGCAAAATCCAAATACAGTACATCTAAAGGCATTCGATTGTTAGGACTTGCTGTCGGTTAAATTTTTCTTTCATCGTAAAGATTTTTTCGTCCGTTATTTGATTTTATTCTTTAACTTAGTTTTGAATTGTCATACTACTTAGAAAAAAATAGGAACAGAGAACGTTGTTCAAAATATTGTGGTCTTAGTGTTATAATGACAACTTTATGTCAGGGTTTTGAAAGACAGAATAGAAGATGAATTTGAAGATTAGGAAATACAGAATGTCTCCAGACCAGAAAGATCATGTATTGGTAATCTATTTTGGATTAAACAGTTAATAGAAAAAGACTCGCTTATGATAAAGAACTACATTTAATGTTTATAGATTTGAGAAAATCTTATGACAGTCTTCTAATAAATAAACTTTGGAACAGTCTAACTGAAAATGAACTTTATTCAAAGTATTTGAATGTCCTTAAAAATTTCTTTCAAGGAAATACAAGTTGTATAAAGATACAATAAGGATACTATGATCTTTTTCCGTGAATAGAGGTTTAAAACGGGGTTGTTATTATCTGTTTCCTACTATTCTCAAAATTTATACGTAATAATCTCAACGCTAAAATACTGGTACTAAAAATATAGAAAAAAATGGCAGCTGAAATAGGAGAAGAATATACCTATGTTCACTTTACTGTTAGGAAGTTAGTGGAAGAATATAAAAATGGAGCTTGAACAAATATAGATAGAACACAATACATGACTATGAGATGAAAAGAGGAAAGTCTGTATATTAATAGAAAAATAGTGTTCTGAGAGTTGTTCTGACGAAGAATGAAGATGATAAGAAAGATATGTATACTTAAAAAAATAGGTAAAGGAAGAGTCATCACAGCTAGACTAAATTCAATAGTATGAAGTAAGCAGATTACAAATAAAACAAAACTACATCTATATAGGGCAATGGTTGAAAATGTGGTTAGTGATCCGGAAATATGGACTGTTAGTAAAAACAAGATGGCTCGAATAAATGCTATTGAGAACAGCATATAATTAAGAACTTTTACGACGCTATACAGAAAAATTTCAATTTTAACCGTCTTTTTGCATCATGTAAGCAATGTAGAAATTTTTGAAAAAATTTCTGTTCTCCCTGCGATATTCGAATCTGCAATCTCATTCTCTCCGGGAAGGTACTATTACCATTAGAGCACGGGGACAGTGAATTCGAGTCCTAATATTCACATTATTGAGAATAGTTTTTGGAGAAGGTACTGTGGATTAACTGTTTTAGATAGGGTAATAACAATAACAAGATGATAAAAATGGTAACAGTAACAGGCAGTGTTGAAAAGAAAAGCGATAACAAGAATGATAGATAAGGGGTTACCTATGAAAATTTGAAGGTAGTTTCTTAGGGGAAGAAGAAAGCGAGGAAGACCAAAAAAATGGGGAAAGGAGTAGAAAGAACTATTAAAGGAAAAGAAATAAAAGCAAATTTCTAGAAAAATAAAACTCACTCGCATCTCAATTGAGACAAACGGCCAATTAGACTGTAGAACATAGCTATATAAGTATATATATAGCTAAAGTTTAAATCACGAAAGTTTACCGGTGTATCACTAACGCTGAAAAATACGAACATATACCAGCATTTGTTTAATTCATCGGTAGTCACATGCGTTGATGAACGAAAGGGTGCAAACGTTTTTCTAGTAGAATTACGCGTTAGGTTTTGTCAA
>JAVIWB010001734.1:0-25310 GCA_031893035.1 Dermolepida albohirtum
GCATATTTGTCAAAGCAATCATTGAAATTAAATTGAAATTATTGCAAGTTTAAGTATAGTTTCTAAATAAAATATATTTATTCATACAAATTTGATGTTCTTCAAAATTGTATATAATGTAATGTACATTTATTATCAATATATGACTTAACGGTATTTATACAGGTACAATCAACAAAATTAAATGAAATAAAAATACATTAATATTAAGACATTATTTGAGGCTATATTTCGTTAAATAGACGATACAGAAAACTGAAAAATTTAAGTAAAAATAAACGATTCGTTTACTATAGCGTGGTGAATGAAAACGTGCTCTTTAAATGATGTAGAAGTCAAATATTAGCTGAAAACTACGATAACGAACGCACTGGTTGTTTTTGTCACATGCATGTAACCCTATATAAAGCATCTAGAATATTCGATTATTATTTCTAAACGTGTGATCGTGCGTATAGCTGTTGTCGATTATGGTATGTTTGAATTTTAATTGGGAATTTGTTGATAATTTATTCGACGAAATTCACGAAATACGTAGAGACTATTTTGTTTTGCCACATAGAAAAATTACTTTAGCCGCACTCCATGATCATTCAGGGTCTTTTCTTTTTTTCAACCCCTGAGAATTCTTGCGCAAAGTAAATTGTCATAGGGACAATGTAAGTATCTCATCAAGCAGCATATGGTTTCTAGTAGCTGTCTTTGTATGTATGGACCACGAAGTAATTGAACATCTTGCCGCTTCATCAAGACGTTCATGGTAATCTCCTAATCGCCTCATTAACATCACTGGCTAAGAGTGAAGGTAATTTTGATGGAGCCTTTGGTTGATTCACTTGATCACTGAAGACTGATATATAACCCCTTTCCACATTAATTTTCGTATTCTTTTACGTAATTCAACAACTAAGTTGTCATCATCAGCAGATAATTAAACAGCGTCGCACCTGAAAAACTACGGCAAAAATACCCGTACGAAAACAAATTTCGCACACGATCTGTACCGTTGAAAGCCAAAACGCACACTGTGTGCGTTTTGGTTTTGCAACCGAAGATACAATACTTTAAAAGTTAGTATTATATGTAAGTATACTATTCGATCATCCATAGGTCGTGCGATAGATGTGGTGTTTGGTGGAAAGAAAACAATTTTAATTGGAATGTATATTTCTAATACTTCAAGATTTTGTGATTGACCAGAAGTATTATCTAATAGCAATAATGCCACGTTGTTTCGTACAGGGATAATTTTTACTAATTGTTTTCATTAGAGGCTTTTATTTTCTTTGATTGACTTTTCATTGTATTTTTTACTTCTTTCGACTTGATTTATAAACTTAAATTTAGTCTTGAAACTTGCGGATTTTTGATTATCCAGTTTATTAACACCACGCTCTTACTAATTTGGTTTCTATTTCGAGTAAGTGGGCAAGATAGGCTACATAGTACAGAACGGCGACTGATCTGACAATGCTCGCAAACAAACAGAAGATTTCCAAGTCGTCTGCTTAAAATTGTCACGTGTATACACCAAAATAGCGAAATTGATTCATGTTAATAACGTTAAATGAGGTCTCGTTCGCAGAGTTGACGAAAATCGTGGTATTACTGTATAGAAAGCAAATTTTTTCTTAGGAAAGCTCTGACTAAAAATATCCTCCTCATCGTAATGTTGTTTTATCTAAATACGTTTTCAGCAACTGAATTACCATCAACGGAAATTATATTTAATTTCATATTTTTAGGTATTTATTCCGATTGTCACTCGTTTCAGAAGAAAGTACGTGTGAATTTAGTCGGTAATAAGTTCTAAATCTAAAAATAAGAGTAAAACGTAAAATTTGGTAGGAAAAAGCAAGATATGTGAATACGTGAATACAACCTTCTCGATGCAAATATATTGAGAAGCCAATATATTTTTAAAAGGATGTCCTGATTAAGCAAAAACAGAAGAATGGTTAATGAAGTAACTAAAATCCAGCGTTCCTATTCCATTTTTAACGAAAATATATTAGCATCAGCAGCTTAGGTAAAATATTATTTATCTAATTTAAGTTTCATTTATTTTTTAAATTTTAATATACAGTGGTACCTCGAGATACGAGTGCCCTAACATACGAGTTATTTAAGATACGAGATTTCTTTGAATAACCATGGATCCGAAGAAAGTGGGTGGAAAGGTCACTGCTCAGAAGAAGATGATGTCTATTGAAATAAAGCGTGAAATCATAGAAAAAAATGAACAAGGTGTGCGAGTAGCTGACTTGGCGAGGCAGTAGGGGCGTAGTACTTGAACAATATGCACTGTGCTTAAACAGAAGTAGTCGATAAAATCCATGAGCCTGGTGATGGATGAGAGAGACGTGAACGAGCTCGTCGAGGAGCACTCTCAGGAACTGACGATCGAGGAATTACAAGAGTTACAGTCGCAGTAGCTTTCGGGGCTTCTGCAAGAAATTGGTTTTGAGGAAGAGTGAGATAAAAGAGATCTTGGGAATGTGGGAGAGAGTTTCACAGTTCGTGGAAAAGAAACACCTCAAAAAAGTTGCAACTTGTCGTGCATCGGGGCTATTTAATGACACTTGCCTAATTCATTTCCGCAGCATTATGAAAGATAGGAAGAAACAAACCTCCTTCGATAGTTTTTTTTGTATCCGGCGAAAAAGGCAAAGACCAGTGAAGAGAAAAGCAGTGACTAAAATTAAGCATACAGTATCACTTAAGTTACATTTAAGTGACCAAAATATGAATATGTATGTACACTTTATAAAACCAGTTTTTTTTGCTTTACATTCTCCTTTATTAAGTTTTTATATAATATTTGTTATTTATAAATACATTTTTCTTATTCAAAAACACGTAACAAAAACAATTAGGGGTAGTATTTTTGGGGTTGGAACGGATTAATGGCATTTCAATTAATTTCAATGGGGAAAATTGCAATAATGCCGAGCAAATTGACATACGAGCAAGGTTACGGAACGAATTAAACTCGTTTCTCGAGGTACCACTGTATTTGGGTAAAATTTTTTTAAGTAATCTTAAATTTATCACTGTTTCACTTATCTGATTCCGACAACAAATTTCTGTTTTTCACAATATTGCGCAATATTCTTACACGAAGGGAAAATCGACATAAATGCCTTGATTTTTGAATTGTATAAATTCATCTGCATTTTCAATATTTTTCATTGTATTATTATACACATTTTGTCGCTAAAAGAAGCTATGGGTTTAAAAATTAGAGTAAAGCGTAAGAGTTGGGAGACAAAACAATACGAGAAATGTTATAATAATACAGAAAACTTATTTTTATATTAGGTTAATATAACTATTGTTAACTTATATATGATGATATATTCAAGCGCCATTGTATTTTTTAAGGAGTGCGCTGATTAGGCAGAAAAACGCAACTAGACTCCGATGCTTTTGATTAAAAATATTTTCAAAATTGCTATTGAAAAGTATAATTTAATTGAAAATAATATACTAGTGTCAACAAGTGAACTTTTAAGACTTTAAACAGGTCGGCTAAATGTTTTTAGGGATCCGAAATTTGGTGATGAATATTTTGTCTTAGATTTGTTTAAATATCCTTTGGAATTTTAAAGGAAACCTACCAGTTTGCTTCCACCATGTCGAACCATTTAAACTATTAGCCATTTCTAGAAGTTTGTCTAATTTTTCTTGGACATTTTTTGATAAATTCATTAATCCTAGTGCATAAGAACTAATGGCCAATGTATATTTGTCCTGAGTTTTGTCATTTAGAACGCATTCTTTGGCTTTAAAGAAAATATTGTCATCAATTGCTATATTCCTCTCCAAAATGCTAATTAACACATAAGACGTCAAAGCTGTCGTTTGATTTTCTGAACTTACTAACCCCTACAAAATATTTATTAATTTTATAGTGCGGATCTAGTAAGAATTTTTTAAATACCATTTCATGGAAGACATGATGCACTGGATGAAAACAACCATTCTCCAATTGATGACTTATTATCCATTTGACAGCTTTGTTTATTGTATCATCATCAATAAAAATGTACTCTTTCATTAGATTAAAAGTACGAATAACAAACGCTGTCAGGAACATTGAACCTTTTGGATCACTTTTGCCGAAAGCTGAAAAGGATCCGTCAGTGTGCGCGTAATTGAGCATACGTTGATATCCAATTTCCAAATTCTTCAAAATTGTTTCCTTAATATTATCAGTCAAAGCATTATTAGCTTCAAGATATCTTAAAACGTAAAGATTTGGTGATAAAGTTGCCATGGTTTGCTCGCCACAACCCGTAGGAACCATGAGAATATTTTCTAAATTCTAAAATTCATTTACACGTATAATAACAGTAATCTGTTGAAACATTTAGTATTTACCTGAAACATCGGTTCTAAAATATCAGAATTTATAATTATCTTGCCGTTTACAGTGTCCAATACAACATTTTCTGGTAAAATTATTTGCCAGTCAATGTTATCAGGGCCCGATGAATCTGCAACGCAAATAGACAATATAGTAATTTGAATTTTGAACTTATTGTGTTAATACCATTCGCACACAAAAGAGTGCCTTTGACTAAGCTACTGGGATATCCCTCTGGTTCCACTAAAATTGATTTTTGGACTACGTCTCTGAAAAACATATTTTAAATTTTACTGAAGATTGTGGTAACATTTGTATTACCTTCGACGTATTATTGAGTTTGGCGCACAGTTTTCAACGTACCTAGGGTTAACATCTGCAGATACAGTTATATTGGCATATCCGGTTTTTGTTGATATAATGCGATAAATATGCGTATAACTATCTTCAGCCGATAAACATATGCTAAAACTTTTTGTCCCTTTCCCATCTACTAGAACTATATATTCATTGGTTTCTAAAGTGACGAGAATCTAAAATTGAAGAATAAGATAGTTCATTGATAATACATGAAACGCTATGCTTTCTATTCTCATTATATTCCTTCTTACTAACAATAAATTTAATTTACGTAATTACTGCTTTTTAAAAACGGGGTAAAACGAATTTTAATAACAATATTAAATTTAATGAAATCAAATGAACACCTTAACATTTTACATTTTCTATTTACTTTTAAGATGTCAAATACAATATTTTGTGTGTCCATTATACATTATCAGTAGCCACTAGGTACATTAAATGAGAACCTGCTGTATACACGCATATGCACATACACACACACACACACGAAAACACACACACATACATACATGTATATATATACCAACTAATTGGAGCTTATATATTAATTTAATATCAAACAATAAAAAACTCCAATTGGTGGAAATATAATACGTTTTAACGTCAACAAAAATCCGAAGACCGAGGGTAATGGCATCATCCAATTTTTTACAAAGGTTAACAGTCGTTGGTTAGTTTACTTGGTCTATTGCTCACACAGTCCTTTTCTGCATAATAAATATGACCTCAAGGTGTGTTAATTCCTTCCAAGACTCTGTCTCATAATTTATTCATGAATAAACAAGTGTATGGTACACCACTAGTGTGGTTTCTTTAATAGTTAAACTTATTCTTTGTACTGTGTATAAAGACAAAGAAGATAAAGTACTAATATGTGTTCTTTAAATAAGTCTGGCGTCTAAAGTAATTCCAAGTAGTATAGCCGAGCCTGCATTTGATAGAGATGAACTTCGTTCACATGTAAAAGCTAACTGGACCGTTTTATTTGCATTTATATAATTTGTTGGCAGAAAATCAGTCGATTGATTAATTGAAAACTTTCTCGATTTATGTTTACTGTTCCTATCAATTCCAAATAATGAAACTCTATTTTGATTAATATCAGTAGGAATGTTCAAAGGGAGACCATACATACTGAAAAGTAATTATTATTACATTCTTGATTTATATGCAGTGCTAGTTTTCTATCTGTAAAATAGGAGAATTTCAGTATCTGCCCCTTCATACCATATCGCTATAATTTCTCCAGAAGGATGTCACTTTTCATGCAGTATTCCATAAACAGGTCTCATATTACGGTTATGCAAACCTCACCACCTTTCATGGAACCTTAGATGTAATACAGTTCTAATAGTATGACATCTATAGATGTCCTTTTTGTACGAATGCCTATTGACGGTGTGTAAGGGTCTATATGTTATGAAGGATATTAAGCACAACCGCAAAGCTGTTACCATATATTTAGGCACAGCTGACAACATTGAGATTGCTTAATATTTTGTATCTCCTGATTTATTCGCAATTACCTTAGATTACCTTCAGAGTGTCTGGTAGTTTTTCCTTTTTTAAAACGTGCACTAATTACAGAAAACCAATTATGGTTAAATTTTGGAATTTTAACAGTATTTTGCTTACCAGCTCAGAAAACTGCGCAGAATGGGTGGGGTTCCCTGCTAATATGTTGTTCATAAGCACTATAATGTCGTAACCCTAAAAGTCTTCCGCCAATATTGAAATGGAAAATCCGAAAAATACGTTTGTAAATTACTAACGTCAAGGATCGCGTATACACAAAAAAATAAAAGAAAAGAAAACATAACAGCTAATAAGCGCTAAGGAATTCTATTGTAGATCAATAATTACAATCCGTTATTAAATTTCAACGTTTTCATGCGTAATTAGCAAATTCAAGTATGGATTTGATTGTTTCTGACACAGTATTTATTCTGCAAGCTCAACAGCAACATTTAAAATATTTAAATTGAATTATATTTATCCAGGGCATACGCGTAATATATAATAGGTCATTCGTTTGAACAGACATGGATAATATTTGTGACACCGTTTCTGTCTCCGTAACACAAAGAAGTAGTGCTAGTAAGCTATTAGAAGCATGTATATATATATATGTATATTACACAACATAAATACATGTAACTTATGTAATTAATGCGCAGCAATAATTTGACAACAGGTTGATGCATTCTATACTATAAATTTCTTACTTCACTTTTTTCCAGACTTTCGCCGAACCTTTTTTAGTAAATTCTATGTAAAAATCCGATTAGATGATCTTCCATGCCCAGCAAATACTCAAACTGTTTTAAACTTTTGTTTTAGTTTTTGTAAAACGGTTTTTGTTGATTTCGTTCGGTTTCTAATTCCTTAATTTCTTATTTTATCCAATTTTGACAATCTTCCACTTCTTAAATTGTAGCTTCCATTGGTGTTACATCCATATGTTAGTACACACTGCACTAAATCTATTTCTTTTTTGTTCTAAACACTTATGTTCTAATTACCAAATGGAGTTTAGAGTACCTAATGCTTTTTCTAAGTATTTTGGACCTATTTCGTATATCCCGCTGACCTATTCCTATCTATCGTTGCATTTAGATATTTAAATTTTCTTAAGTACGTAATTTGTTCATCATTTTTTAATGAAGTCTCGAATTTCACAATTGCTGATTTTTCGAGAATAATTTCTAATTTCTATTCTTCATATTATGTGTAATCTTCTTAATATATATTTCATATCACATGAATCCTGTGTCAAGAGCTCTTGTTCATTTGCAAAATTAAGTGTCAACAAGCATTTTTCACCGCTAAGTATTCTCCTGCAATTCTTCTCAATTTTGCCAGAATGAGTTCAATGTAAATATTAAATAATAATGATGACAAATTACATCCTTATCTTCGTAGTGTAAATTGCTTCGGACATACATTATCTTTGTTTCATATAGGCGATATTAATTTCATTTCAATTAGCTAACTACTGCTGGTTTTAATACATACATTAATCTATTTCTTGGTATATTCTTGTATGCTTACTTTATATCAATAAACATCTTATGTATTTCATGGTTTTCACGTATTTGTTTTGTCAAACAATTATAAGATAAATTATCTGTAGATGATCTAACTTACGAACTGTTTCTGGGCATATTCATTGTACAGTACTAATTCTTTAAATATTCACGATCAAAAGATCATTCATTATTCTACGCTTAGTAAATGAATGTGGTTGGTTATTATACATCTTTTTCAGTTCATTGGAATATGATTTTCGGCCAAATACACGTTTAAAATATCAAAACATTCTATTATTTAAACAATCTTAATCCTGTTACCGCGTATATGAATTTAAACAAAGTGAGTTGGAGTTGAAATTCTGATAACTATTTATGATTTATTATAGTTGGTTTAAAGCATTAAAGATCAATTGTACATTTTAACCTATATGAACAAAGAAGTTCATATAATAGAAACTTTCTGCATGTATTTTACAAATTCAGAATATTTCGACTTTATGCAAAGTAATCTATAATTACATATACAGTTACTAACCGGCAAACTATGATTAAGGTAATTGAAAATTGGAATTGGTAAGTTGAGTACTTCTTTATTTCTTTTAATTGAGTAAGGAAGTAGAATATCCAGAAAGAAAGGCTTGAAAGCTCTTATCTCGATGTTGTCGCTTATTCCAAAGCCTTTGTTTGATGATACACAGAGAACATTTCCAACCCAATCAGTAATGCTATCCGGCAATTTTCGTTCGATTGTAGTTTCGCCATCTTCGCTAAAAACAAATTATTTCTTTTAATATTAGTTAATTACTTTATTATTATTGGCAATATATATATATATATATATATATATATATATATATATATATATATATTGTTATTTTTCTAAAAAATAACAACTAAATTTTCTCGATCTAGATGAAAGAAATACAAACTGGTGTCTATCAAACAAGCTATTTTAACAAATTCTACGCTACGGGTATACATACATTTTAATTGATAATAATTTTAAAAACTGTCTCTAAGCAAATCCGTTCGACTGCTTGCCGTTGATATGTGTTATGTGAATACCATACAAAAGAACTCTATTCCAGTTTACTGCACAATAGAGCTAAGTAAAGGCGTCTAATGATAATAACTGATTTCATACGTGATTCGTGCACTTCAAGAAATGCATAGTACATATGTATGAAACATGATGAAGCAAATCAAAAAGAAAAACAGAATTACAGGAAGTAATCTCCCAAATTGTAACACCTTCCTTCTGATAACAAATAATTTTTTACATTTATTACTTCTTAAATTCATAAGAAAAAGAGGATTTAATGCCTCACGTATATAATTTGTACTCCAAACTCTTCCGATAAATTGTAGTTGTATGTTTTGTCTAGTATCATGACTATGAAAGAGATAATTTTTCTTGAAAGTATTAAAATACTTATGAATGTGCAAAGCATACATAATCTCTAAATTGTAGTGATCATAAAAAGTTAAAAAATTGTTTTCTTTTACTATACGAAATTTATGCAAGACTCCATCCTATCTTGAAAAATTATACGTAATGCTTCTTTTTTGTATGACAAATACGGGGTGTGCTTGAGATGAATATCCTCAAAGCATTATTCTATAACGTAAAGTAGATGAAAATTTTGAATAATAAAAGATTTCTATTGCATCTAAATTACAAGATTTGCTTAACAATATTAACGCAAACAAATTGTATTTAATTATTATAGATTCAATTAATGTGACCTTCTCGTTTAAGATGAGTTTCTGTAGCTAAGTCTAGAACGGTGAAATTATTACTAATGAATGCCAAAATATTTACATCAACCGACACTAAAGAAACAATATTTCTGGGGTTCGAGAACAACACATATTGTGATTTAATCTCATTAGCCTAGTATTTAAAAACCATTCACTCAGAAAATTAGTATTTCCAGCTATATCATAGTTAATACTAATTACAGATATTAATTAAAAATTTCTGCGTTAGAGCAAGATTCGAACCTGTATCTGCCGTTTTCTAGACGACTGCATTACTAATTTACCTACATTTTCGAGTCTCTTAATGTGCCTTAAATTGAATTAGGGAAGAGTTCTATTTGTTTTACCACGCAGTCAGATTATGACATTAAGAATTTATATATATATATATATATATATATATATATATATAATTAAGCGTTTCGCTATGGGAAATTAATGAAAATTAGTATTTCCTGCTATACCATCGTAAATACTACCATCGTTTCAATTAATTTTGTAAATAGTATTAACGATGGTATAGCAGGAAATACTAATTCTCATTAATTTCCCATCGTGAACCGCTTAATTATATATTTATATATAATTATTAAAATTCATTCCGGTTATCATAAAGCAGTTGAAACGTATTGTTACTGATTAATACGTCTATAACAAACTGTTGTTATAGGCGTTTTCTTGTATAATTTTGATCCTCCGAATAGGTGGAACATTCGCTGATGTATCGACAGTAGATAGTAGGTAGTAGGATGATGTAGATGCAGGATGTCTATGTCAAGGAAAGAGTCCTGGCCGCCCTCATGTTTCTGAAGCAAATGTTGCACGGATCCAAACTGCTTTCCAACGTAATTCTTCAAAATAAACTCGTCGTGCCAGTCAGGAGTTACAATTGCCTACAACAACAATTTGGCGTGTTTTGAGACGTCGGTTGGTTATGAAACCGTACAGTTGTTACAAGCTTTGTGTCCTGATGTCAAACGGAAACGTGTGGCATTTTGTAACGAGATTCTTGATGCTATTGACAATGATAACACTTTCGCACAATGCATTGTGTTCAGTGATGAAACGACTTTCCATGCTAGTGGACTGGTAAATGAACACGATGTTCGAATTTGGCGTCTACAGAACCCACATTTAGCCATTCAACATGTACGAGATTCGCCTAAAACCAATGTGTTTTGTGCGATATCCCGATCATCTGTTTACTGCCCATTCTTCTTTGATAGAAGCACGGTTAACGGTCAGCAGTATCTCGCTATGCTACAAAACTGGTTGTTTCCGAGGCTGCACGAAGAAAACTTCATTTTTCAACAAGACGGGGCATCCCCTCACTGGAGTCGCCAAGTGCGTGAATATCTGAATGTAACTCTACCGAACCGTTGAATTGGTCGTCAAGGAGCTGGCGACTTAGCATGTCTTAGCTGGGTCCACGGTCACCGAATTTGACACCCTGTGACTTCTTTCTGTGGGGTTTCGTTAAAGACAACGTTAATGTACCACCATTCCCACAGAACCTGGAAGAGTTGAAGAACCGGATTCGTACTGCCATAACATCAGTAACGAAGGACATGCTTGCCCGAGTATGGGAGGAATTTGAGTATTGATGTGATATTGTTCGTGTCGCTGATGAAGGACATATTGAACGTCTTAATCTGAACTTGAGAGGTTCGTAAATATGTGTGTAAAGTTCCATATTCGTATGTCTTAAAGTTTAATAAATATATGGATTCGAAATATGTATATTCTTTTTGAAATACCCTGTATTTCGCAATTACGACCGTCGAAAAAGCTATCATCATTTAATACATGACAGAGCTAAAATATTTTGTGAAATTTGGAATAAATTTGCATGCAAGAAGGACGATAGCACATAGCACGAAAATAAAAACATGGCGCTGAATTGAATAGTCAATTTATATTCGATTTGAGATTAACATTGATTACGTGTAATCTATCGTTTAATTTATTAAATAATGAATCATTTTGCTCTTTCTGGAATGCCATACAACTTTTCGAAAAAATGTAATTTAATACTCTCTTCAATTTTATCATGATCATATGATAAAACGTTGTTAGCTTATCTGCGGACGGGTCTACTGATCCTCAAAAAAATTCTGTTGTTAATGTCATAGTATATACAATGAAACCACTAAAACTGCCAATTTTAAATTTACTAGTTAGTAAAAGACTAGAAAAATGTATTGCAGAAGAAATAGCGCAGGAGATGCTAAATAAAATGAAAAAATTTCAAATTTCAAAAAATAAACTCTTATGACTGATGATGCCACAAACATATTCTTGTGTATGTCATATGTAAAAATGCATTAAATTTTGTGGCACAAACTATTCGACTGTGTTAGTCAGAGGTAAACGCTTTAATAGCACATTCAGCGTTCCTCAAATTTCCAAAATTTCCAGAATTTCACGGTCCTGACATCGTTGAACCTCCACGGTCGGTTCTTAAAATCTGGGGAGAATGGATAAAGGCAACATTTTATTACTTTCATCATTTCCAGTAAGCTAGTTTGCAGTTTTACCATGTGGTCTCATCGAAGCAGTTGCTATCAAGAAAAGTCGTAATAAATAGCTAGATGCTTAAATTGCAGCAGATTTAGAAATTATTTATAATAATTATAATGAATTAATTGAAGCAATAAAAAGATTATAAAATTCCTAGTTATCATTAGTGGATTCAATGCAAAATAGTATACGCTGTACACATAGGTGAATGCATTTAGCCACGTAAGAAATAGTGTAATTCTTAAAGTAGGATAGTGTGTTAACGAAAGATTTAGGTTTTACCAGGTGTAAACAAATTTTTAGTGATAGTTGGGATTCGTCAAGTATTAATAAAGATTATTTTAATTATGCAAGAATTCGATTATTAGATGTCGAATGGTCCTTCTATATAAGAGCATTTATTTCTCACGAACACGGCTACACGATGAAATTGTTGAAACATAACACGTAGCTGATGTTGCAAATATTTAACCGATCTTATCCACTTTGGCAATTTGCATACTGAAAAAGCTGCTTACAAGGGTAAGTATGGGTAAACAGTTTTATTACCTTCTAAACCTCTTGTACTTCTCTAAGCACTGGCTGCTAACCGTATTCTAGATATCCTAAACAAATGGTACCGTTCAGGGCTTTGAAATCATTTTCTCGCATTTTACATTAGAAGTATTTTTTCAGTTTACTATTTATTCTTCTGTTACAATAAGCTTTAGATTGTTAATATGGTAGTGAACGTACGGAATAACACCTTTTATAACTGTATTTTCAGTTGGCCCAACAGTATTGTTTTTCTTGTAGTGGTAACGGATTCGATATGTTTTTCTTTATTATTTGCAAATTTTTTTTCGTTTGATTATTCACTTTTTCGGAAAACGGCTGCTACTTTACACGCTGTTCGTTGTTGACATGAAATTTATTCCCTTAAACGAATCAGGTTGATTTTGACAGGTGAGTTATGTATTTTAATTCGTGTATAATTTAATTCAAGTGTTTAATTTGTTTACCGACCATATCTTGAATAACATCGCTAAATTTTTCACTTGTTAAACAGTAATTAGGGCACTATTTTTTTTTCTACCGCAGAGTGCAAATTATGTAGAATCTTCGGAGTTCTCTTGTATGTAATTACATACAATTACTAAAAAGAAACTGACATTACTCTCACCGAACACACGTCTGTATGCATTGAACACATCGAATCGCATGATGAATAGCCAGGATATCACAAAATCCTGTCAAGATAGAATAACAAAACCCGGGGATCTAGATACAGAAGAACAAATGGAATATATATAATCAGAAAAATGTAAAGAGGCAGGTTTAACAATCTAAAACAGTGGCAGGGTTAGCAATTATATACTGATTAATGATATTTAGATTTATCTTGTTTTTGAGACCCCACGAATGTATGACACCCACTTCGTTGAGTTAAATACTTAGCAGTGTTAGTAATATTCGCATAGATCTTTAAATCGTCAGTATAACTATGAGAATTGTAGTTGAATTTGATGGAGCCTGTAGTTGATTAACTTAATCACTAAGGTTGATATATAACCCCTTTCCACATTAACTTTTGTAATTCTGTATACGCATTTCGACAACCAAGTTGTCATCATCAGTGTACATTTAGGTTCTCAACGGTGTGGATCGCGTACGGAGTTTGTTTTCGTACAGGTATTTTTCGCCGTAGTTTGCCAGGTGCGACACTTTGAGGTTATCTGCTGATGATGGCAACTTGGTTGTCGAAATGCGTATACAGAATTACAAAAGTTAATGTGGAAAGGGGTTATATATCAACCTTAGTGATTATGAGAATTGTAACTTAATAGGGTAACAACACAAAGTGTATAGAGCAATATCTGAGCTACAAGATAAATATTCTATCACCGTTTTCCAGATTTTTGCTAAATACCCCGTATGGTGGTGGAAAAAACAAGTGTTTGGCTGCGATTGAGGAAGAATGTTTTTGAATGTGCTTCAACAATTCCGAACAGATACTCTTCGGTGTACCAATTTGCATTGTTTGTCTTCTGTTTCCATTACCATGCGTTTTACAACTTGTTTCAGTCGAGCATATTCTGCAGAATGGTAAGAAATTACGATGCATGAACATGCAGACTTTCAAGTTCGTGTTGATTTCTACGTCTATTATACTCGATCATCGTCGTGACAGCACGAACGTTCTCCTAGATGCGGAGGAGGTGACTCATCTTAACCTAGGAGAGTATCTTTCAATCCGAAATTTTTTTGATCCACTTTTTACACCATACAGTCGCACGATGTGGAGAATTTTTTAGCATAAGTGATATTTCTTTCAAAGAGTAAAATTGCTCGGTACTGTATTTTTGACAAAAGTGTAGTTAAATTGTGATGAGACTACAGGTCGAAAAAATAAAATCTCTATGTTATAGTTCGTACATTGGAACCTCATCCATAACTTCATTTTTACTAGCTTTTGAAAGATACATATGTACATAAACGAATGTATACACACAACGCATATAAGTTTGTACATACCGCCCTAAATGCTGGATTTCCACTAGATTCTCTCTCTCTAAATTTTCTCTAAAATTAGCAGAGGTATTCTTATATATTCTTATATATACTATTTTTTCAATAACATATTTTTCAGAGATTCCTTATTAGACTTATAACGTCTAAATCTTTAGTTTGGAGGTAAGTACGTATTTCCCAGTTAAATGTCTACGATCGGGAACCGAGTTTTGCTACGATTCAGGAAGATTGCGAACCTTAGTAATAAAATTTCTCCATTTAAAGTCGTATATACAAAATACAGATACTCTTAATTGTGTTAGATAAAAGAAGTCCTATACGGGAATTAATGGCCATGGCGAATTTTACATAAAATCGAACGCAGTTGCTTCTAGTATTTCCTAACGCTTTTAACACGTCGCTCATGCACTTCTCAATAACTTTCAACAGGTTGTTTAATAGAATCACGTAAGGTACTGCTTTTATTTTTAAAGTAAATTCTTCAACGTGATGTCGTCCAAAGTGTGAATTGCAGTTTTCAAGAGAAAACTTAAGGTAATACAAACAAGTACATTTTCACGTGGATATTTTTCGCAAAAGTTATTAAAAAGATTTTTACATTTAAACGAGCATTCAAGTAATAATAACCATTACTACTTAAGTAGTGTGATTTTTTTTTCTAGGAGAAGAGTTAATCTGGGATCTAATAAAATTATTAATATATTTGGAAATGCCATTACCTTTTGGATGTTTCCCTTGTTTATTGTGAGATATTTTATTAATTAGCAACAGTTTTTACAAAGCGTAGATACATACATTGTAATTTTTCCTTTAGGGTTTCGTTTACTTAGTC
Organism: Dermolepida albohirtum; assembly: GCA_031893035.1. Lineage (NCBI taxonomy): Eukaryota > Metazoa > Arthropoda > Insecta > Coleoptera > Scarabaeidae > Dermolepida > Dermolepida albohirtum. The sequence continues at coordinate 15,389 of JAVIWB010001734.1, forward strand.
GTTTGATTGCTCCAGTTTCAACCATAACTTTTATGTTATAGCAAAACTGCAATAAAAGGAGTTATTACTTGCATCCAATATTTTGAAAAGTTTTTGCGGATACAATCACGTTGGCTCTCTAATCGCCTTTCGCTTATATTTAGAATCGCGACTTACTATTTACTATCTTAATTCAGTGACTTATAGCCAGTGATTGTAGATCTTACAATAAATTGTGAGTTCTCATGATTTTAGCCACTTCTTTGGAGCTTACGACTGATCTAATTGTCACGATAAATTTATGTTTTTAATTTATTCTATATATTTTTTCTTTTGGTGCGTAAAATAATCATTGTAGAGATTGTAAAGATTATTGTGAATATTTTGTATTAATTATATTATATAATTTTTGTATTCCCAAAAATTATGCAGATCTGGATAGTTTTATAATAAAAAGTTTTTCATTAATTGCTTATATGTATACGTGAACTCCACAAATACTGTCCATTCATTCCAGAACCTCCCATTCTTAATTATTGTGATAAATGGCTATAAACAGTTTTTAATACAATCAAAATTCTCACAAAATAAAATACTTGGTATTACTATTCAACCCTTAAGATCAGTCAAAGAAACTCAATCAAAATTTGTTAGTACCCAAATTCAAACAGATTTACAAACTATTCATACGAATTATATAGTCGTAGCGAATGCCATAGACAAATTACAAAATACTTCAGTGACACTAGTGGATTAATTAAAAATAGTGCATTAAGTGCAAACAATGCTATGTATTTTAAATGATGAGAAAAATGTTCCTGTATTAAGCAAAAATTTTACTAGATTTTTTAAAGATCCGTGAACTCAATTCAAAGAACATTTTAACTATGTAAAAATTACATCCTAGGCACAGAACGCTCATTCTCTTTATACGAGAACATTTTTACAGGGCAACGAAAGCCAGTTACTGAATGTGTGGAGTAGTGGCTTACATTATGTTGCAGATATTTAGTCTAGTTAATTCGGACTGTTAATACTGGTCTCGTTGCTAATTGGTTAACAACAATAATAACATAAAACATATTATTTACAAACAATTATTTATTGCGGTATATACTGTTACGCCCTATGGTATACATGCAATAAAGTGTAATAATGTATGACGACGAAATTTAAATTTACACTAACAGTGAGCGAAAAATACTACTATCTTCTGAGCATAGCTTTCACCTAGATGAGGCTAATTCTATTAGGAAAAAAAGGAGAAGCGCATAAAGAATTCTACTAGTAATGAAATTTGGAAACAACGACATTCGGCATATTGAAGGTCAAGCTGGTCATGGCTCACAAGAAGTAGGTTCATCTATTAGAAAGTAAATTAAAAACCATTTAAGTGAAAATTTTACTGAACTTATTTTATGGAGTAGAAAGTCCTTTAGGGACATTTGTGCCTTTTAGTGTTTGGTCACAGTTGCCTGTCTATTGATAGTGATTTTGTAAATATGGAGTAGGCTGTTAAAAGACAACGGAAGTTTTATACTCCAGAAAACTAAGTGAATATTATGAAGACATAATGCGGAAAGAATCCAGTTTCAGACGTTCGTTATGGAGAAGCAAGATTTTTCTGAGTACAGTTCAAATAGAGAAGGAAATTGCAAATAGAAGAAAAGACAGTAACGAAGAAGAAATTAACTAGTAACATATTAAAGACATTAAAATGGTAAAAGACAAGCCTTATATTATTTTGTTTACGAACAATCATAATTTGGACGAACGAGATTAATATTAAAAGACAAAGTATATCTTCATCAGGGAGCAACATTATTTTTTCTTCTCGTTTACAAGACTTTTAGCCTAAAAACTAAATGATGTAGTGTCTTACATATATATAACCTAGCCAAAGTAAGGATTGTATAGAAACTTGATTGCAGATCTATATATTGAAGATGATATCGGCGGCTTTAATAGGTCATTAGGTTTAGAGCGAAAGAATGACTAGCCAGCTTAAGTTTGTTTTCTTTTTTTTTTGAATACCAGTCATTGTATACACAAAAAGAAACAAACCTTTTTTTCTTCAATTTACGCAATGAAAAAAAGTTGATATATCGGTTGTTTGAGTCTTTTATTGTTAATTATAACGTTATGCTAAAACTGTTTACTCAGACCAATGTTAGTGTGTTTAGTTTTTCTTTAGTCCTGTTTGTTTTGTTAAATAAGCTGTCCGATATTTAAAAAAAACAGAAATTACTCGCATATAACAATTTTCATCAGTTTAATTGCATTATTTATACCTTTAACAAATAATGTCAAAGGAGCACACAAGTGTACACGTGTACACATATTTTAGATAGTTTTGGAATATAACAAAACATGATATTCTTCCCATATACAGTAAAATCTGCCCAAACGAACAACTTTGTTAGACGACGATCTGTATAAAGGACTGCATTTTATAAAGTCCCATTTAATATTAAGTATTAAATTTAAGTCGTCTAGAATGACGACTTCTGCAAACGGACACATTGATCTGGAACCATCGTCTTATATAGGTTTTACCGTACTTTAAATTTATTGTATCGGCTGAGGTTTTTGTATGAGAAAGTTTTGCAAGTAATTGTGATATTTTTATGTACCACCGAGTCTAAATAAATAATTAAGTTATGACTTAAATTGCATTGCTTTATTGTGTATAAATCGACTATTTTCTTTACCGATATTTTCTTATAATTTTTCTAAATAAGTTTATCAACTAGCATTTCTGGAAATGATAACATCAATATAATCAAGGTGAGCTCCGATTTCTTAATTTCAAATACAAAAAAGTGATTATATATAAAGCAATTTAGGTTTAGTTTGCTATTTGCTTCTGTTACCAAACATTTCTGTTCTTTTTGTCTTCATAAAATAATGGTCAAGTCAACAGCTTTACATAAATATTTCTGTTTCTAATAATGTTCAAGTGAGCTTCTTCTCCTATTATTTCTACTATTTCTTACTCTAAATTTAGTAAACGTTTCAATTTTATAAGTGTAGATAAAAACCAATGCTAGAAGTTAAAAATGTTAGAGAGTTATAGAACGGTCAATTCCGAATGGTACACAACTATATGTTTGCCAAAAGCTTTTAAAGAAATAAGACAGACAAACCGAAAACGACAGATCAGTCTCCACCATGACAAAGCGAGCTCTAACAGGTCGTTTCAAACAATCGAATATTTGACCAGGCAAAACATTGATTTGATGAACCATCCGCCGTACAGCCCTGATCTAGCAACCTGTGATTTCTTTTTGTTCCATACGTGAAGAATAATCTTCGTGGTCAACGGTTTTCCACGCCTGAAGAGGCAGTTGAGGCATTCAAAACTCATATTTTGGAGATACCGCCTTCACAGTGACAGCAATGCTTTTCGTATTGGTTTAAACGAATGCAAAAGTGCATTGACTTTCAAGGACAATATTTTGAAAAGCAATAAAACTCTTTTCGATAATAAAATTTTTTTTTTGTTTGCTATTCCCGAAATATAATCGACTACCCTCGTATTAAAAATTAATCACTAGACCTGGACAATTCATTTTGCGAATGAGGTTTGTTAAGCGGTACGTACAATATCTAATATTAATATTTGATGGTATGGCAATCATGTAAAAATAATTTTATTTATTGCTATATGTGTTACGTATTATTATGTAATAGATATAACACATAAAATAATGCAGGTAACTGTATGACATGAACATATTATTAGACCTGCCTTTAATTAATTTATTTATTTAACATATTTGTATGTCCTCCAAAAATTAAATGCATATGCTATACACATTTATATAAACATATTAATCTATTAATTTTAACATAAGGATAGATGGGCACTAGCGTACATGTGTGGCATCATCAATGTTTCACTACAAGATTATGTCGTGATGATAAAGTATATGAATATGTCGAAAACGACCGCTCGGCGTCTAGGGAACTAATATATTCGCATATTTAAGTAACTCTTGCTGAATAGAAGAATGTCTGTCACGAATGTATCGATGAATAGCATGCACTTCAGACTACACTGAATTGCATGCTATTCATCTGTTAGTGATTGGAGATGTTGATTTATGTCATCCAAACATCTAGATAATGACAAACTGATATTTTGTAACTCATCTATTTTGTCCACTAATGGTGTAAAATTCTTGCGTAAAATACTTAGCACACCACAACTGACACTTGAGGAACTTCAAACTGCTGTTGGGATTCTCTGATTGTCTTAGACTCACCAGGACTAAACATCACAATAACACATTCGTATTAATTGTAATATTTATTATAGCACAATGCATCTTTTGGCTAAGTTCCCTATCTGGTTAAAATTGGTTCGAGAGACTAAAAAACTTGAACAAGCTCTGTGTAACTTTTCTATGCACTTTGGTGACTCGAAAAAACTATTTTGCGCTTGGTATTCATTTCTTTGCATGTAGATAACTCTTTCTAATATTTTTTACTACCAAGTGTAAAGTGTTGTAACGCTTTGCGTATGTATAATAATTCTTTTATCGGGTATTAAATTATTTTTCTTTATTAATTACAGATGGATTTTAAAAATTCTGAAAAAAGTCAATCTCAGTCATGTTACAAATAAGGTCTATTTTTTCTTTTCTAAGAAATTAGTTACCTAGAATGGTACGGTTTCCTAGAATAGCCTTTTAATATTACATTTAATATTAATTCTAACTTCATCTAGTTTTTAATACGATTATAAATTCAAACTTTTAATCCTTTCACAGAGAATAATATTTACTATATGTCAATTATTTATCTACCAGATATTTACTTCCGAGAGTTCACTTTATGTATTTGTATTATGTAATTTTATTGTATAACAATTACAGAAAAGAAAATGGTGGGTCGGAGCAGTTTAAAGTACTTTTCCCAACTAAGTTATTAATAACAATATGTTTAATGTTATCGCAACCCTTTTGAATCTTAATTATTTCGAATTTTTTTCGTGCTTTCTGTTTTGCCATTACAACCAGTACACAGTAAACGTGCGTAATCGTTCGTGTAGTTCTGCTTATATCGTGTTCGGGATATACATATGTATATGTACGTCATGTCTAGCAATACTAGTACACACAAATACACCTATCTACCGTCCGATATCTTTTCTATTTTTTATTAATTGTTCTAAATTACTCTTAAATATATCCAAGCCCCGAAGATTTCTTTTTATTTTATTTAAAAACGATTTTAACAACTTGTTGTTTCCTTTCAAGTAACATTTCTCTTTCAGCTAGAACTAGGCCGGAACTTCATTAACATTATTTTGTTTTTAACATACATAATATTATTGTTAATAATTTGGTGGCTGAAACGTGATGCTCAGCAATTATTTTTAATATTTCACCTATTTCTCTTTACCTTACCATATTGTCGATAATGTAAGATGCAATAATTTGGGAAAAGTGCGTTTTAATATATCGCTGCCCTTCTACATATGTATGTGCAGTTACATAAGTGACAGGCAAAAATGATTTATGATTATTAATATTAAAACTTGCGATATACATTTAATACTGTCACTTTGTAGTCTTTTGCAAGCAATGTTGTGGTATGGTGCCTTGAGTTTATTTGCTTTCATGACATATATCAAAATATTTGCTACCTTATTCTTTTTACGACTATAGTTTCAACAGCAATCCATATTTTCAATTGGCAATTTCTAATCGTATATGATTTTCAAGCACTTTTCGAATATGTGGTATTATTATTGTTTGGAATGTATGGCTACTGGGTAGTTTCCAAGCTTTTACATGTTTTTGACTAAATGTGCGAAAGTGTTCTTGGTTCGCACATAAAAAGGTATATACGGGTACAAAAATAGAAGATCAAAAACAAATATTTTATAGGGTACCAATCTATGTATGGTTTATGTCTTTTTATATATCTTCGGACTAAAATATGTAAATATATGTATCACAACAAACAATGTACTTAATTGGCTTTAAATTTTAAATCTGAGAAGTTCATTAGCCATTTTTGTATATTGGAAATAAAATTCCATGCGTAAAGTTAATTAGTTTATGTACAAATTTTCGGACTATTCATCGATCGATAATACCGTCCTGTGAATCACATATATTGTCGATTTAAAATGGTAATGGCAAGACTAAGCAATTGAAATATTACACGGTAAAGGTAGGACGCAAAAATTTGATAATGTAAAACTTTAAAATTATTTTGCGTCCATATTTAGTGTGATGTAAATAATATAATAATAATAAATTATAAAATAATGTATAAAAGTGAATTCTAGTAATATGTCACATAATTTCTAGAGCAGCACAAAAACATTTAAAATTATAATTAAATGTTGTATGCACCTGCAAATGAGAGAAAGTGCACATATCTACAACGTATCGGCAAAGGAAAACATCAATTGTATGCATACAAAGGACCGAACTAAATTAAAGTCTTTGACAATGCACGTGAAATTTCAAAATGATGGAAATAAAATTAAATACACGTTCACTATCAACTGAATGATGTATTTAAGTTATAAATCTTTTGAATATATATATATACATACATACATATATATATATATATATATATATATATATATGTATATACATATATATATATATATATATATATGTGTGTATGTATGTATAGTGGGTGTAAAATTAGTTCATGTTAATGTTAATACGAGGATCGTTTGACAAGTAGTAAGAATGACACATAGGTGGCCCTCTAATTGGTAAAACAAATGCACTGTAATTTAGGCTGCCTATTTATATGTTTACATTCCAATATTTAGATAAATCGGTTGATTAGTTTATTGGTGACAGCTGATTGAAAAAGAAGCAACACGTCGTTTTGTTAAAATGGAAAAAGCAGAGTATCGTGCGGTGATTAAATACTTCGTAATTAAGAGTTGAAAGGTACCGACATAAAAGATGAGTTACGGGAAACATTAGGTGAATCTGCTCCCTCATCCGCCAAAATAAGTAGATGGGTAAATGAATTTAAACGTGGTAGAACAAGCTGTGTTGGTGAAGCGTACTCTGGAGCGCGCTCTGAAACACACAAAATCGTGACTTCTAAGGAAATGATTATAAAAATTCATAATATTATTACGCAAGATCGACGAATCAAAGTGAGAGAAATAGCAGACATGGTAAACATTTCAACGGAACGCGGACATCACATTTTAACGAAAGAATTGGGCCTTTCCAAGCTTTCGGCTAGATGGGTGCCGCGATTGCTTACGACTGATCAAAAGTTCACTCGTTTGCGCATTTCCAATGAGTGTTTGGACCACTAGCATAGTTGCGATTTCCAAAATCACAAGTTGCATTTCCAATTAGTACCACATGCGCCTTATTCGCTGGATCTAGCCCCTTCTAACTTCCACCTTTTTCCAAAATTGAAAACGCCACTAGGTTGAAAGAAATTTTCGTCTAACAACGTGCTTATCATCTTCGTAAATGAGTATTTTGCAAGCCTTCCGGAATCGCATTTTAGAGATGGCATAAGGGCATTGGAGCACCGTTGGAATAAATGTATTGCTGTTGTAGGAGAATATATTGAAAAATAAAAATTATTTTGTTCTTAAAAAATTCGTTTTTCTTTTCCATTCTCACTACTTGTCAAACTATCCTCGTATGCCTTCTAATATCGAAAAGGGTCACTCGACGTCATAACTAATAAGTGGAATAAAATGAAAATTTGGAATAAAACTGCAATATTTTACATATATGTATGTATTTGAATTTTGCTGCTGCATTATTGATGTAATATATTTAAATCAGCGTTTCTATTAAATATTGTACTAATTTTAGTTAAACTTGGTTCTAATTTTACCAGGTTAATTGCAGCATTAAGAGTAGCGAATACTCCTTTCAATTTTATATTTTGTTTTCTGAAATATCATATTGTTGTTAACTGCTTAAAGGACTCATTGTAACATATTGTAACTCGTTAAACAAATTCTGATTTTGTAAAATTGCTTTACGTTAAATAATATTACTGGCATTGTTAGGTGTGTAGTAAAATTTTTAAAAATGTGAAGGTGTTAACAATAAAGAAAACTAGCTTCTATCCATTAACCCCCTCGAGTAATTGCAAGGAAAGAAAGTAAAGGTATATATTGAAGCTTGCTTCTAGATACAATAATTTCATTCATAAAGCAGCCTTTCGAAAGTCGTTTTTTAATGCTGATAACAATTTGTTTAATAGACGAGAATTGGTCTCAAATTCACTAATGCGGTGTAACGCTTGTGCGATTACATGCCTACTTTTAACATATACGCTGCAAAGCTAAACAGAACTAAAAATATGCATAACTTGGTATCTCTGGATTCATACTTCTCGAATAAGTCTTTGTTTGAAGACAATGGGCGACGTATTGTATTATTATGCAACAAATATTACAATCAATTCTCATATTCAATTAGTAAATGATTTATAGTTATAAATAGTTATAGAGAACATAACAAAATATCTATTTTTTAAGTTACTTAAGAGTCTGACGAAAATAAAAAAGAAGAGATAAGATAATTTAATATTAAAATAAAACCAGCCTATATAACCAAATAAAATAAATAACTAAAGTAAACTGTATATAAATGAAATAATTAAACAGCATTTGAAATAAAAGTTCTAAAAGGTTGGAAGTTTTAAACCAAACTGAGATTAGGAAAAGCTATATACACTATGTAACTAAAAAATGAATCGTAGTAAAAGTAAATATTTTTAGCCAAATTTTGTAGAAATGTTTACTGTGCATAACAAATGATAGTGAATTCATACCCTTTATAAAGAAAATTTAACAATGAGTTGCCGCTTCACGTAATAGAGTATATTCTGCTATTGGTCCGTGCATACTCCTAGTAGAATGTTCCATGGACCCCTGTGAAAACTCCTTTCAAGCAACTTGTAAGGCATCGTATAGCTGTTATAAATTAATTGGAAGGTTGGGAAGCTTACTAGTCCTTCAATCTATCGTATCCCAAACATTTTCTATGGGCGATAAGTTCGGCAACTACGTAGGCCATTTAGAATATTGATGATGATCTCTTGCAGGAATCGTAATGTAATAGTTGCAACGTGAGCACGGGCATTATCTTGCTTGTATGTGGAATTATTTAGCTCTTGGATATAAGGCAATGCAAATGTCTTTAGAGTTTCGTAATGTACTTTGGAGCATTGAATTGGTCTGGAAGTAGACATAAAGGAAACTATCAATCAGTTGTAGGTGAGTATTTGATCATTAACTAAGGTCCTTTTTTGAAACACAACAAAATTAGCTAATTAACGTCATATTGTCCTTGTCATTGTAGATTTTCAGAAGCCATGTATATATGCATACGTTTTTCTATATGTACTTGGTTTATGCCAGAGCTTTACGTAAGTTGATCTTTAAAACTATAACAACAGTTTTTTCATGTCACTATTTCTTTTTTTTTGGAACTGTGAGTGAGATGTAGGTAGCGATTATTTTTCTTTTAATTTTATTTTGCAATTTTTGTTTTCTTTTTTTGTATGGGCTTGATTGTAGTTGTTGTTTTATTTGCCATATATATTATGTGTATTATGTGTACTTTTCGTTTTAATTTTTTCATTTGTGTTTGTGAAGAATTATCTTTATTCTTGTCCTTTGGTTTCATTGTAGTTTTTATGTTGCATGGTTTTAGTATTTTGTATATCTTTTCGGTTAGATTAGGCATATATTCTATTGATACGTATTTTGTGTCATTGTTATTTGTATTTTCTGTATCTTAAGTATTCGATTTCTTTGCATTTAATTTTTTAATTCTACTTTTAATGTGTTTTTTCTGAATAGTTACTTCATTTTTCTTATATATTTTTCAACATGTAACCTGTTTGAAAATGCATATTATCTACCAATTAAGTTGCTAATGACACTCATTTTATATTTTTACGATACGTT